>PVKP010009984.1:0-66173 GCA_004027715.1 Plecturocebus donacophilus | reverse complement strand
AAAACTGCCGTCAAAAAACTGTTCCTCATTGCATGCTACGCCTCCTATTCCTTAGAAGCTTTTACATGAAATGGACTTGCCAGCCCCAAGTGTTGTCCCTCTTGCATCTTCACGGGACTCCACCTTGTTCTAATCACTCTGCCTCATTCTAAGTTCTAATCATCCCCACCTTTTTTCTCTTGTGCCCTTGAAACAAGAATGGGTCAAGGGAATAATTTAATTCCAGCACCCTCTGCTGGTCCTGTAGACGAGCAAGATGGCTGAAACTACATCAGTACTTGCCAGATTGTCATTTTATTATTTAATTAACTCCAGAGACATCACATTTTGAAATTTTTCTTTCAGATAACTTGATATATCATGTATTTACTAGTCTACCAGTTTTCGTTTATTAAAGTCATAGAAAACTGCCAATCAGAACTTGTGACCAACATGCAATAACCAAGCTTACTACATAAAGGTTATGTAGTTATAGTTCAACATAAAAATTCACCCTTTACTGGATAAGTTCATGTCCTTTGCAGGGATACGGATGAAGCTGGAAACCAGCATTCTCAGCAAACTGACACAAGAACAGAAAACCGAAAACCACATGTTCTCACTCATAAGTGGGTGTTGAACAATGAGAACACATGGACACAGGGAGAGGAACATCACACACCGGGGCCTGTTGGGGGTGTGGGGCTAGATGAGAAATAGCAGGGGGTGGGAGGATTGGGGAGGGATAACATTAGGAGAAATACCTAATGTAGATGACAGGGGGATGGATGCAGCAAACCACCACCATGGCATGTGAATACCTATGTAACAATCCTGCACAATCTGTACATGTACTCCAGAAGTTAAAGTATAATAAAAAACTTCTAAGTCATTCTTTACCTAGCCTGTAAAATATTGTTGGTAAGTGCGCAATTTCTGTGACACTTTTTAACATATTGCACATAACTTATGAACCTTGTTTCTACACAGAGATCCGGGGCCCCAAGTTTTGAACCACAGTCAGAACATCTATCTCAGTACCTAAACAATACACATGTCTCTTACTTTATTAGTAAGAAACTAACTATTATCCTTACTTTACTAGTAAGCACTTCTGGATGATCTCTAAATGTTTCCTGTCACTTGGATATAATTCTTCAAATTACTTTGGTGTGTTAATGGGTCATATTGTGGCCTAGGTTTTCAGGTAATAGGTTATAATCAGCAATGAGTAGCTGAGTGGGGGTGGCGATGGTATCTGGGAGGTGGCATACATAGGTACACGACTAGGGATATCTGAAATCCAATTCTCAGTTGGCTTCTTGCCCCAGTGCCTCCCAACTGCATTACAGGATGGTTTCACAAACAGAAAGTTGACGTATTCACAGGAGAAAAGAGAGAGAGATGGCAAAACATGGTAGACTCACCACAGTGTGCAGAGTAGGGCCTGGGGGGAAGAAAAGCAGGGGAGTGGGACAGTCAAGGGGAGTGGGATAGTCAAAGGGGCCTCCGAGGCCAGGGACTCATTGTTCTCACCACAGCAACTGACACAATACCTGAAACATACTAGGCTCTCAAACATTTGGTAAATTTCTGCAGGTATCAGGCTTATCTTTCCTAGAAAAGCTTTTAGCTAGGTACAAAGTTTTACCACCGACACTAATAATCATGACTGCTAAGATAGATGATCAAAAGTAACTTGTTTAGTGGTAGAACTGAGCTTGCTATGCGGCTGTATTTTGTACAGAAATGGCTGTATCTTTGGGGAAAAGATGAATGTGTCTCAGAGTGATTTTCAATGTGTGATTTTTTTTCTTTTAAAGTAAAATTTCATTGCAATATAATATATAAATGGAAAGGTACACAAAGTGAACACAACTATGTAACCAGGACTTAAATCAATAAACAGATCATTCCAGCACCCAGAAGCCCTCTTTGTGTCTCCTTCCTGTTGTTCACCGGAGCCCCATCCCTGCTATCCTAAGTTCTAACACCATAGATAAATTTTGCCTATTTTTATAATATATACTCATACACATACATGAATATATAGTCTTCTGTGTCTAGCTTCTTTTGCTCAACATTATTTTTGTGAGGGAAACTTGTTGTTGGTTGCGATTTATTCTCATTGCTATATGTTATTAATAAACGTACCATAATTTTTAATTGATTTTTTATGATGAGTTGATTCCAGTTACTATTCCAGCTACTGTTCTGGATTGTGCTGCTATGAGCATCTTTATACATATTTTTGCATGCATATGTACCCTTTTTTGTTAGGTATATGCCAAGTGGTATAATCTCTGGGTCACAGGACATAGAATGTGCATATAATCAGCTTTTGCGGATGCTGCCAAAAGGTTTTACAGTGTGATTGTGCTGATTTCGTGTGTTAGTTTTTGTGCAAAGCTAGATGCCAGAGATGTTTAGAAAGGATAAAAAACAGGGAGTGAGAATATTGTCCCTAGGCCTATGATGTGGAGCCTAAGGGGATTTGATGGAAAGGAAGATAAAATAATCCTCAAAGGATTAGGCCCTGCCAATCATCAGCTAATCACTGGAGTGGATCTGAAAGTCTACTTCCTTCCTGAAAAAGGAAGGAAGGATCATAATGCAAAAGGCAAAAGAGAAGAAGAAGACAAGAAAGAGGATCAAAATGGATGCTATCCCCAAAAGTGAAGGCACTGCTAACGATTTACCTTCATAAAAAAAATGGCATTGTAGTGTCCCAAAACCCTGACCCAACAGGGAAAATTAGAATCAGACAGCAGCAAAATAGAAGTTCTATAGTACACATTTGTATTGATCTCAAAGTTTCATAAACTTCTTTGGGGCTTTGTGGGTACTCAAAGTTATTAATTCAGTTTTCTGCATATGGCTAACCAATGCAGGATAGCTCCTCTTTTTAAATTTTGGAGTAATGCTTTTTAACCACTTCTAGTATTCACAGGAAAAGAGTAAAATCTTATTGTTGGTTAAGCTTCCCCATAAGATTTATTTCTTCTAAAAAAAAAATGGGATACATGTGCAGAACATGCAGGTTTGTTACATAGGTATACGTGTGCCATGATAGTTTGCTGCACCTATTGACCCATCCTCTAATTTCCCTCCCCTCACTCCGCACCCCCCAACAGGCCCTGATATGTGTTGTTCTGCTCCCTGTGTCCATGTGTTCTCAATGTTCAACTCCCACTTATGAGTGAGAACACGTGGTTTTCAGTTTTCTGTTCCTGTGTTAGTTTGCCGAGGATGATGCCTTCGAGCTTCATCCATGTCTCTGCAAAGGACCTGATCTCATTTGTTTTTATGGCTACATAGTATTCCACAGTGTATATGCGCCATGTTTTCTTTATCCAGTCTATCATCGATGGGCATCTGGGCTAGTTCCATGTCTTTGCTATTGTAAACAGTGCTGCAATAAACATATATGTGCATGTGTCTTTATAGAAGAATAATTTATATTCCTCTGAGTATATACCCAGTAATGGGATTGCTGAGTCAAATGGTATTTCTAGTTCTAGATCCTTGAGGAATCTCCATACTGTCTTCCACCACAGTTGAATTAATTTACAACTTCACCAACAGTGTAAAAGCATTCCTATTTCTCCACAGTCACACCAGCATCTATTGTTTCCTGACTTTTTAATAATCACCATTCTGACTCTGATGATCAGTGATGTTGAACTTTTTTTCATATGTTTGTTGGCCACATAAATGTCTTCTTTTGAGAAGTGTCTGTTCACATCCTTTGCCCACTTTTTAATGGGTTGCTTGTTTTTTCTGGTAAATATGTTTAAGTTCTTTGTAAATTCTGGATATTAGACCTTTGTTAGATGGGTAGATTGCAAAACTTTTCTACCATTCTGTAGGTTGCCTGTTCACTCTGATGATAGTTTCTTTTGCTGTGCAGAAGCTCTTTAGTTTAATTAGATCCCATTTGTCAATTTTGGCTTTTGTTGCAATTGCTTTTGTCGTTTTTGTCATGAAGGATTTGCCCATGCTTATGTCCTGAATGGAACTGCCTAGGTTTTCTCCTAGCGTTTTTATGGTTTTGGGTTTTACATTAAATCTTTAAACCATCTTGGGTCCAATTTTTGTATAAGGTGTAAGAAAGGAGTCCAGTTTCAGTTTTCTGCATATGGCTAGCCAATTTTCTTACCACCATTTACTGAATAGGAGATCCCTTCCCCATTGTTTGTTTCTGTCAGGTTTGCTGAAGATCAGATGGTTGTAGATGTGTGGTGTTATTTCTGAGGTCACTGTTCTGTTCTATTGGCCTATATGTCTGTTTTGGTACTGATACCATGCTATTTTGGTTACTGTAGCCTTGTAGTCTAGTTTGCAATCAGGTAGCATGATGCCTCCAGCTTTGTTCTTTTTGCCTAGGATTATCTTGGCTCTATGGGGTCTTTGATTCCATATGAAATTTAAAATCATTTTTCTAATTCTGTGAAGAACGTCAATGGCAGTTTGATGGGAATAGCACTGAATCTGTAAATTACTTTGGGCAATATGGCCATTTTCAAAATATTCATTCTTTCTATCCATGAGGATGAAATGTTTTTCCATTCATTCATTCTTTTTTCTCTATTCTTGTCTGCGTGTCTTATTTCAGTAAGGTGGACTTCGAACTCTGATATCCTTTCTTCTGCTTGGTTGATTCAGCTGTTGATACTTGTGTATGCTTCACAAAGTTCTTGTGCTGTGTTTTTCAGCACTATCAGGTCGTTCATGTTCCTTTCTAAACTGGTTATTTTAGTTAGCAATTCCTGTAACCTTTTATCAAGTTTCTTAGCTTCTTTGCATTGGGTTAGAACATGCTCCTTTAGCTCCTTTGGCTCATCATAGTTTTTTATCACCCATTTCGGAAGCCTACTTCTGTCAATTTGTCCATCTGATCCTCCATCCAGTTCTGCACCCTTGATGGAGAGACACTGCAATCACTTGGAGAAAAGGCACTCTGGCCTTTTGAGTTTTCAGCATTTTTTCATTGATTCTTTCTCATCTTCATGAATTTGTCTAGTTTTGGTCTTTGAGGCTGCTGACCCTTGGATGGGGGTTTTGTGGGGGACCTTTTTGTTGTTGTTGATGATGATGCTGTTGTTGTCACTTTCCGCTTGTTTTTCTCTCAATTGTCAGTTCCCTCTTGTATAGGGCTGTTGCACTTTCCTGGGGGTTCACTTCAGGCCTTATTCATCTGATTCACTCGCATGCCTGGAGATGTCACTCAAGGAGGCTGGAGAGCAGCAAAGATGAGTGCCTGTTTCTTCTTCTGAGACCTCTGACCTCAACAGGCACCAAACTGATGCCAGTAGGATCACTCCTATTACGGTGTCTGACAACCCTTGCTGGATGGTCTCAACCAGTTGGGTGGCACAGGAAGCAGGACCTGTTTAACGAAGCACTCTGTTCCTTAGTGGAGAGCGTGTGTTTCACTGCAGGGAAATCCACTCTTCTGGGCTGTCCAGATTCCTCAGAACTACCAGGAGAAGAGACTAAGTCTGCTGGCCCACAAAGACTGCGGCCACCCCTCCCCGCTAGGGGCTCAGGCCCAGGGAGATCCCAGTTCTGTCCCTGAGCCTCTGGCTGGAGTTACTGGAGATCCTTCAGGGAAGCTCCACCCAATGAGGAAGGATGGATCAGGGTTAGCCCTAAAGAGGAGCTCTGGCCGCAGACTGCCACAGCCAGCATGCTGGGCTGTGGGGACAAGTCTTGGGACCAAACCATCCAGCCTCCCTGGCTCCAGCAAGGGGAAAGTGTAGCCTGGAGCTATAGAAATGCATGCTGCCTTTCCCCTGCCCAGGTTGCTTAGCGTGTTAGGTAGTTGTGAGTCCCAGTGCTGGCTGCTGCCTCTCTCCCCCAAGGAACTCAAAAGGCTTAGACAGCAGGCAGCAGCAGCCCGTGCTGGTCGTCCCTCCCCAGGGGAGCTTGGTAGGCTTAAGCAGATTCCACCTGAGAGGCTGTAAGAATCTTTGCATTCCAGGGTTGGGAGGCTACGCCATGGCATGGGTTCGCAAGTGGGATCTTCCAATCTGTGGGTTGCACAGTTCCATAGATAAAGCACAGTTTCCCCGGCAGGGTAGCGCACTCACTCACTGCCTCCCTTGGCTGGGAAGAGGAGGCTCCTCTTCCCCTTGTGGCTTCAGGTGGACAACCACACTGCACTGCTCTTCCTCTTTCTGTGGGTCACACCAGACTTCTAGTCAATTTTGATGAGAGAACCTGGATATCTTAGCCAAGTGAAGGATTCACACGCTTATTATGTTTTTTATCCCGATGGGAGCCTCCAAATGGTGCTGCTTCTGGTCGGCCATTTTGGCCCTGCCTTCATTAAATTTTTATAGAAAGTTTAATTTGCAAATAAGCCCAAATAAAAATACCAGATGCTATCAGACAGGAGGAACAGAGTTTTCATTTAAACTTGCTTGTCTCTCTTTCAGCTTGATTCAGGGCTTTCCTCTGAATGTCTCGGAAAACTCATTTGCTAAGAGTGACTCAGAATTAACCCACTGTGTGTGACTGGTTATCAAAAGCCACTTAAAGCATTGCAGAGAGGAATTCAACGTTCTGTTTACAAACAGAATTTGCTAATTATGAAGTCCTAAAAAAATATATATGCATTTACTTATCTCTTTGCAATTCAGAAATGAATCCTATGGTGGTTCGAGTCTTTTGTCAGCTGAGGTCCTCTCTGACTTAGCTACAGCAAAGAGCTCCTACCTGAGCACTTGACTTCTCCACGTCTGCGTTTTCTCAAATTGGTTTTCAGCTCTGGGGCAATCTGCTCTGCAGCAGAGATGCCCTCACACAACAGATAAGACTGCCTATCCTTGTAGAGAACAGCTCAGCTTACACTTGCATTCATTTCCTTGGGGCCATTTCTGTGAATTAAACTTGGCACAGCCCTGCCTGTTTGCTTTTGAACTGACGTACTGGACAAGGAGTTCAGTTCATTTGCTACCTCTCCAGCAACTGTGTCCAAAAGCATTATCCAGCAGGAGGTGTAAGAAAGCTGCCATTATCAGCGGCCAACAGGCACACTTGAAAATTCATGAGCAATTTGGGCAGGAGTTCTTCCCCTCAGTGCTTTCACTGCCCCACCACTGAGATGCTGGCTGAGCCTAAACAAAGAGGGGAATATCAATTCAGGCCAGGAATTCAGCCATGGTTCCAAGGCACTATAAGGATCTAGAAGCCACTGATTTGCTTCTGAGTAATACTCAAGGGTACATGGAACTGGCGTGGCCAACTTGGTCATGCTAGTTGCTAGGCAAATCAATTTGACTACAGGACCCCAGTTATGAGTGTTCACCCTAGGAGCTTCCATATGCACAAATAGACATTTGTAAAGCACGTACCAGCCTCCTGGAGACTATTCAACTCGTCCCCCAAGTCAAGAAGCAACAAAGTTCTGGGTGAACACCATCTAAGAAACAAGGCACCTATCTCATTTAAACACATTTTCTTTCTCTCTCTTGTGAGTTGCTTTGAGGGACCTCTCAGGCCACTCTTCCTGCTATTCCTTAGCCTTGTCAGCTTTCAGAGCTCAGTTACTTCTATCTAAGCAACTCTATTTGTCAAATCAAGACATACACACACTTTAACCCCATCCTTCCTTCTGCTCTCTCTGAAAACCATTTTTCCTTCTAAAAATGTGTTTTATCTTGAAGAAAGGGAAGCAATTACTCAAAAGTTCCTAGAAATTTTAGGTAAGAGAAAACTACCCTTAAGTATCAGTGTCATTAAATTCTAGAACACTTGAATGTGCATAGAAAGTCTGTTTAAAATTCTATCAAAATTATCTTTCTATCCTTTATCCTCTAAAACATTCAAAATAAACAACTGCTATTTAATATTCATTACTTCTTTTGTTTGGCTGAATCTCTATGGCTACCCATAATAATACTACTTTTTACTGCAAATATATAGTATTTCATTGTAAACGTGTAGGCAAATTGTGGATTAAATGCTCCTGTGGATTAGACAGGGGTCTAACCTTTGTTAATAAGATGACATTCAACCATTTATAGGTCTAAACAATTGACAGTAAATGAAATTTTGGAGTACAATCAGTATAAACTATTTATAAGCCAAGGATAGGCTGCAGTATAATTCTGATCTGATTTTCTTTCTGGGTGCTAACTCTTGATGAATCTTGCTATCACCTGGCCCTTCACTCAATTTCATCCATCCTGAAGGTGGGCCTCAATACTGAGCCAAGTATTTCTTGGCTCTCTACCCACTTTGGGAGTCCCCAGTGTCTATTATTACCATCTTTATGTTCCTGTGTACCCGATATTTAGCTCCAACTTATAGGTGAGAATATGTAGTATTTAGTTGTTTCTGTGTTAATTCACTTGGGATAATGGCCTCCAGCTCCATCCATGTTGCTGCAAAGTATATGATTTAACGTTTTTTATGGCTGCATAGTAGTCCATACTGTATATGTAACCACATTTTTTCAAATCCAATCCATTGTTGATGAGCACCTAGGTTAATTCCATGTCATTGCTATTGTGAACAGTGCTGCAATGAACATGAGAGTGCAGGTGTCTTTTTGATAGAATGATTTATTTTCCTTTGGGTCTACGCCTAGTAATGGGATTACTGACTCAAATGGTAATTCTATTTTTAGTTCTTTGAAAATCTCCAAACTGCTTTCCACAGGAGCTGAACTAATTTGTAACTCTACCAACAGTGTATAATGTTTCCATTTTGCCAAAATCTTGCCTACATCTGTTATTTTTTGACTTTTTAGTAATAGCCATTCTGAATGGTGTGAGATGCTA
This sequence comes from Plecturocebus donacophilus, assembly GCA_004027715.1. Taxonomy (NCBI): domain Eukaryota; kingdom Metazoa; phylum Chordata; class Mammalia; order Primates; family Pitheciidae; genus Plecturocebus; species Plecturocebus donacophilus. The sequence goes on along the minus strand of PVKP010009984.1, from coordinate 57,405 downwards.
TCTCATTGTTGCTTTGATTTGTATTTCTCTGATGATTAGTGATGTTGAGCATTTTTTCATATTTGTTGGCTGCTTGTATATCTTCTTTTGAGAAATGTCTGTATAACATCTGATTCTGATTAAATCCTTACTTAAGGAAAAAATGTAGAATGCTAATCCACTGGGAAAATACTCAACAAGACACAAAAACCTGCCCTTAACTACCATTCTATTATATCTTCCTCCCTGTGGCTGTGTCTTCATCTGTCTTCAATAATTAATTTTAGGAAGTAGCCCAGTTTTTTTGAAATGATAAAAATATAGAGTTTACTGACACACAGCTAATTTAATCTTAGAGACCCAGAGACTAAAAAGAAAAAAAAAATGTACAGTTAATCACAAAGTATTGCCACAAGAGAGAAAACATACATGTTTGCAATCATAAAATTTAAAAATGAGGTTGAAGACGTTTCCTAGTACCATGTCTCCATCCAGTTCTGGAAGTGTCTTCCACTTTAGATCTCCCTCAAGTGTGAATAACTCTTGATTATCTGTGATCATGAATGGACAGTGCTAAGTTGAACACATATAGTCCGTGCAGAATCCAAAAGTTGACATGAACAATCACTAATCTGGGTCTAACAGACAACACAATGAACTAATTCAAATCTTCATTGCTTCCTGTTCTTGACTAATTTCTGACAGAAAGCCCTCAACCTATAATATAAATAATAGTCATCTCCTTGACTTTGTTTCTTAAAAACAAATAAATTCATGGTAATAAATGTGTTTAGGAATGTTCTGGGTCTTCTGACAGGCAAACCTGGTAAATAATTTCTATTCGCTTCCCATTTCTTAACCACATACTAAAGTGCCTTCACAGAGTAGGGTGCTGGCAGGGTCAGGCCATCCTAACTGGCCCAATCCACATGCACCATAGCTCCCCGTACAACATTGTTGAGGGCACTTCTCTTTCCTGCCCAAGTTCAGAACCAACTGAGTCACAAGCAGAGTAGACAGGTGGAAATCAGCTATGGCTGATACAGCTCTTGGGAAACTGGCTTGGATGAGAGGCAAATGGACTTATTACTGTTGCCTAAATTAAACCTCCCCACTTCCAGCCTCTCTGAGAGAGGCAGTGCCTACCCTTCAGTCTTGCCACATAGTCGGGATAATAGACCTGAACAGCATAGTTTCTATCTGCAGGAAGTTCCCAAAGAAAAAGAAACCACTAAAGGAAGAAGTCCCAGGTGTGTCTCACATGCCCAGTTTCTTCTCCCAAACCCGTTAATCTGATCAGTACTCCCACCTTTTCCCACTGATGAGTGGGAGCACTGATCAGGGGTAAGCAAGGGGGCAACGGGCAGCCAGCAGTCACCCCACTGCAGTGGCTCTCGAACTCGATGTGTATCAGGATCACTGCCAAGGCTTGCTATAAATGCAGATTTCTGAGCCCACTGAAGAGTTTCTGATGCAGGTCTGAGTGAGACCTGAGAATGTCCATTTCTAACATGTTCCTAAGTGAAGCCAGATCACTGCTCTTATACAATGGTTCTCAACCTTGACAAATATTGGAATTATAAGGAGAGAGGAGTGAATGTCTCCTCCTATCATTCCTCAGCTTTTTTTCCCTTTTAACTCATAAAGCTTAACCCCTAATTCAGTGGTTTAGCAGGGGTGTGATGCTCCCTTTAGGGGAAAGAATCAGCACTCTGTAAGAATTGTGTAGCTCCCACTTCACGATGCTTCTCCAATATTGACCATTAGTCTTTCATGAGACTGCTAGTGGACAGTGATGATTTTTATTCCCAGAAAGCTATACATTTGATTAGAACATAAATTAACTCAAAGACCATACTGGACTCAAGTACTCCCTGTTCTATTTTCTATCCTAAATTAACACCCAGCCACATTATTCAAAATAGTTCATTAGAGATTCTGCAGTGAAATCTAATGACACCAAGATATTCCAATAAAATGTCAATGATAAATGTTCCCATTTGAGTATAAACCTTCTCCCACCATGAATTTCTGAGGTTGAAATTATAACTCCAAAATTAGGTTCTCTGAATATTAAAGTCTAAAATCAAATTATCTTGCCTTTTTGTTAAAAGCCAAAAGAAATCAAATACCCAGATTTCATCCTCCCCAGTTTCTTATTCTTCTGAGCCTATCAGAGAGACACTTTTTATACCTAGGTAGAATTATCATTCTTTTAGCAGCTGCAGTGTAGTTCTCTTCCACTGGGATATGTATAGTTCTCCTAGGATCTTAAAAGTTCAGCTCTACTCATATGTGCTTCGCTTTGGAGGAGATAAGGAGAACACTAAAGATTATTCAAGTACCTGTCTCACTCCAACTTGTTTAAGAAAACATGTTAATCCTTAGCAGTTAGCAGATATCCCAGGCAAAATTATATACCCAAAACCTTCTCCTTATTATTACCAAAGACCATAGTGGAGACCCAGTGATATCTGAGAAAGAGACTGATAAACCTAAATGAGACAGAATTCTCAGTTTCAACTTTGCCATGATGATTGTCATTCTGTCTTCTTCTGGAGAATATGACTTTGAACCTAAAATTTGAATAATCTCTCCCAACTAGAGACTAATTATGCACTATTTGCACCATATTAGAGAGGGGAACCAGAAGACCACCTGTGCATATTGTCTTGGTTATTAGAGGGTGGACATTGAGACAAGGCTACCTTCTAACAAAATTTAGAAATTTGCAGTGGTGATCATTCCAGTCATTGGGCTTTATTTTGTGGTTTCTTTATTTCCAATCCAGCATGTTGAAAAGTGATTCCATTTGCCTTTGAGAATTGTGTTTCTGCCATCCCACTGATGAAGGGAATGTGGATTCTGTCTAGTGACTTAGTCTCCGCTACCTCTTGCAAAAAGGAACTCTCAGGCCTATGCCACAGTGGTGCTTGTCACTGTTTTTTTTGTTTTGTTTGTTGGTTTTTTGTTTTTGTTTTTCTGAAATCACTCAGATCCAAGAAGCCTACCTCTCCAGGAAGGTTTCGCTCTCATCTCGCGTTAGTTTCAGCTGGAATATCACTCTCAGCAGATTCCTGAAGGGAAGCTGCTGCTGCTTCTGAAGCCTGTGCCCTGGGGTCTAGGGAAAAACAAGACTTCTGCCAGGTGTTCCTCAAGATCCGTCTGTCCTCAGCTTTTGGAAGGTCTTGTCTCTGAGTAGGCTTCCTTTGAGCTATATCTTATTCTGTAGAATTGGAATACAGCCTTAATGCTCTATCCCCTTGGTTCTCTTATTTTCTGTAAAATTCAGTAAATTTTATTTTAATTATCTTCATCAATGTATAATTTACATACAATAGAACTATTTTCAAGTATACAGTTTGATGAGCTTTAACAAATGTACATCATCATGGAACCATCATGACAATCAAGATACAGAACATTTTCATTACTCCCCAAAATTCTCCTGTCCCTTTGAAGTCAACACCCTCCCCAACCCACAGCTCGGAGGATTCGCTGATTAGCTCTCTGTCACTATATTTCACCTGTTTTAAGATTTTATATAAGCGAATCATTCAGTGTGTAGTCTTAAAGGTTTGGGTTCACAAACTTACCATATGTTTGAGATTCATTCATGTTTCTGCATGTATCAGGAGCAGTTCACTTTTATCCCTGAGTAATATCCCATAGTATGGATATACCAGAATTTCTTTGTCCAAACAGTTAGTGAACATTTGGGTAGTTTCCAGTTTTGGGCAATTATGAGTAACACTGCTTTGAGCCTACATTTACAAATGTGTCTATGAAAACATTTTTTAAATTCTCTGAGATAAATACCTAAGAGAATTTGCTGGGCCATATTCTAAGTATGTATTTAACTTGGAAGAAACTGCCAAACTGTTTTCCAAAGAGGCTGGATCGTTTTGCATTCCCACCAGCAACGTATGAGGGTTCCAGTTGCTGCTCCACAGTCTTCTCATTTGGGGGGAAATATTTTCCTATTTTAAGATGTAAAAATATTTAATATTTTGTCTTTCAATATTTTGACAGTCTTTGTAATGTTAGCCACCCTGGTGGATGTGTAGTGCTGTCTCATTTGCACTTTCCTAATGACTAGTGGTGGTGTGCATCTTTCATGTGCTTTTGCTCATGCTTCTGTCTTCTTTAGTGAAGTGCTTGTTTAAACATTTTGCCTGTTTTTTAAAATATTGTTTCTTCTTGTTATTGAATTATTTATGTACTTTGAAAACAAATATTTTTGCAGAATACGTGTTTTACAAATGTTTTTTCCCAAGGCTGTAGTTTGCCCTTGCATTATTTAAACAATGATGTTTAAAGAGTAGAAGTTTTTAATTTTAATGTTCAAGACCCTACCTAAGAAATGTTTACCTAAAGGTCATAGAGATTTTTCCCCCCTTTTTTCCCCAGAAATGTTGTAGTTTAGCTCTTACATTTTGGTCTATGGTTCCTTTCAAGTTAAAGTTTGTATATTGTATATGGTAAAAGTCAAAGTACTTTTTTTTCTTCATAGTGTTTGTTGTAGCCACATTTAAAGACTATCCCTACTTTATTATCTTGATACTTTTGTCAAAAGTCAATTGATCATCTATGTGTGGGTCTCTATTCTGATTCACTAATAAGTATGTGTGTACTGATGCCTATAACTCATTGTCATTACAAGTGACTTTATAGGAAGTCTTAAAATTAGGGTGAGTTCTCTTTGTTCTTTTTCATAATTAGATTGTCTATTCTAGTCCTTTGCCGCATCATATAAATTTTAGAATCACCTTGCGAACTTCTACAAAATTCTTGCAAGAATCTGTATTGGGATTGCTTGGAACCTATAAATCAATTTGGAAAGAAACAATATTGAGTATTCTAATCTATGAATATGGTATATCTTGCTATTAAGTCTTTAATACTTTTATCAGCAGTATTTTGCAATTTAGTATACAAGTCTCTCACATATTTTGTTAAACTTAAGAATTTCATGTTTTTCAAATGCTACCATAAATGATATTTTTAAATTTTAGTTTCCAATTGTTTATCCTCATGTATGAGTCTTATCATTTTTCTTTATCTGTTAATATGATGAGTTATACTAATTGACGTCTAGTATTAAATCAACTTTGCATTTCTGAAGTAAACCCCTCTTGGTCATTATATATTATCCTTTTTATATGTTTTTGGATTTAATTGGCTCACATTTGAGAATTTTACATGTATAGTTATGAGAAATATTGGCCTATAGTTTTCTTCTCATAATATTTTTGTCTGGTTTTGGCACCCAGGTAATGCTGACCTGCTAAGTAAGCTGGAAAATATTGCTTCCTTTTCTATTTTATGGAATTATTTTAAAAAACTAGAATTATTTTTTCTCCTTTAAATGTTTGAAGTAATTCATAGTAAAGCCATCTGGGCTTGCAGTTTTCTTGTTAGAAGTTTTCAATTATGGATTAAATTCTTTTGATAGATATAGGTTATTTATCTACAATTTTTAGCTTATCTATTTTCTTTCTTTGGGTTTCTATGCTTTCAAAAGGATGCCTATCAACCTCGTGGGTTCCTATTTTCATTTTCACAGAGCTATGGTAATTATCATCTTGTAAGGAATTTGTCTATTTCATTTAAGCTGTTGAATTCATTGACATCATGTTGTTCATAATTTTCTTTGCCATCTGGAAAATCTGAAGTGATTCCCCTTTTTTATTCCTACATTTTCTTTTTTGTTTTTCCTTTCTTGTTTTCCTTATAAGTCAGACTATAGATTTATTTATCTTATTGATCTTTTCAAAGGATCACTGAATTAGTTTCCTATTGCTACTTCAGTAAATTACCACAAACTTAGTGGCTTAAAAGAACACAAATTTACTATTTTACAGTTCTGAAGGTCAGAAGTCTAAAATGAGTCTCACTGGGTTGAAGTCAAGCTGTCAGCAGGACTGATTCCTTCTGGAGACTCTGAAGTCTGCATCCATTTTCATGCCTTTTTTAGCTTCTAGAGGCCACCTGCATTCCTTGGCCCATGATCCCTCCCTGCATTTTCCAACTTTCATCACCCCTCCTGCTAATGACTCTGATATCCTACCTCCCTCTATAAGCATGGTTGTGATTACACTGGAGAACCCGCTGGGCTAAAACTTTAACTCTTTTAGTAATCACACCTGCAAAGTTCTTTTTAATCATATAAGGTAACATGTTCCCAGGTCCCAGAGATTAGGACACGAACATCTTTGGGGGACCATTATTCAGCCTGTTACTATCAGCTTTTGATTTTATTGTTTCACTCTTTTGTTTGCTTAATTTCCTATTTTACTAATAATGTTGTCTCTATTATTTCCTTCCTTCTTTTTGCTTTAGATTTAATTTGCTCTTTTTCTAATTTCTTAAGGTAGAAGTTTGGATCTTTGATTTGAAATATTTCTTCTAATAAAAACACTTAATGCTATAAATTTCTCCCTAAATACAGTTTTGGGTACATCTCAATTATTTTGATATATTGTGTTTTCAATTTCATTCAATCCAAAAATATTAATTTTTGTGAGTTATTTTTTGACAGACGTTATATAAAAATATATTTTTAGTTTATTATTTTCTAGATATATTTCTCTTAATTTCTAATTAATTCCATTGTGTGCTAGTTTAATTTTCCTGCATGTTTTGATCCTTTTAAATTTATTGAGATTAAGACCTGTTTTATGACTCAGAACATTGATGAATATTCCAGGTTTACATGAACAAAGCATGTATTCTGTTGTTTTAGAGCAAAGTATTCTATTAGGCCAATTTGATTGATAACGTTGTTTAAGACATCTTTACTCATACTCATTTTCTGTCTACTTTTTGTATCAATTACCGGGAGAAGTGTGCTGAAATCTTTAACTGTGAATTTGCTTTATTCGTCTTTTGGTTCTATAAATTTTTGCCTCATGGATTTTGAAGCTCTATTACTAGGTAATGGATATAGTAACTATATCCATTTAGAACAGTTATGTCCTCTTGGTGAACTGACCACTTCATCTTCTTATATAATGTCTCTGTCTATCCCTGCCAATAGTCTTTGTTGAGTTTTCCAAATATTACAAAAGAGGACCAGAAACTGGGCGACTGATCTAGCCTGGCCCGTCACTTTAAAGGCAGAACCTCAAATATAAATTGTTTGTAAGATACAGGAAATGTATCTTCTGCTTTGTGAAGTCTTAGACTAGTAATTGAAGCCAAGCAATGAAGAAATTGTTCCATCTCCTATACTTAAAAGACTGACATATGAAAACATTCTCTTTTTCCTCTAATCACAGCCTGGCCTTGGCTCCCTTTGTATACTGACCCCAGAGAAGCTCCTGCATGTTTGTAGAGCTGGCACTTGCTGCCCCATCTGTATAAAAACAGCTACTTGCCTGTAGATAAAGTTTCCATTCGCTACAAGACCAAAACCCCAATGGACTATGCTTACTAATACCTAAGACCCAAAGCTGCCATCACAGTCCCATCAGTCAAAAGCCAATCACACAAGTGTAAGAATCAGCTATGTGGTATGTGCAAATCCTATAAATCCCCAAAGTAAAAAAAAAAAAAAAAATCCTGTGACCCATGTTTATGCTTATTCCTAAGGCCTAATGCCATCAAAACCTCGTGTTTTTGGCTCTCTAAATGCCACTGCTTATGTGTCTCTCAAGGTTCCCGGCTAGTATTCCAAATGTTGGGGAAAATAATGCTATTTGTTGAATTCCTTCAAACTCTATCATCTCCTGTGCCAATGCCAATCATCATAATTAGTCACAGAGATGTGTAATAAGGCTCATTTCCCCCACATCCAGCCCCACGCGGGTTTCAGGTGGTGGTGTTCGTCTTTCTACACCACCCACACTTCTCTAGGTCAATGTCCCTCGCTCTATTTCATAAGAAAAGAGGTTGCCAGTATCCTGGGACAGTCACAAGAGTGGTAAATGTCCCACACAGGACAGCCTGGGTGGTAGCTCAGCCTTGTCAGGATTTCAGTGTATGTCCCTCTGCCGGATAAGCCACCGGCAGTGGGCAAGAGCAGCGCCTGCATGGCGCTTTGCCTCTCTAGGTAGTGATAGCCCTTATTCATGCTTCTGTCCAGTCAGTTCCTTTTTATATGGCCTCTGGCTGCTTCCACAGTGTGTCCAGGGTCACTGTTTGCTTCCCCCCACCTCCATCCCAGATGGCCCTCCTAATCTCTAGTCAGGGAGGAAGTCATGGTTATTAATCTTTATTATGGCATCTCTATGTTCTGTTCCCCTCAGAGTCATCCCTTTTGATTCTTGCTGACTCCTAGGGGCCGAGTTTGGAAGTCAAACCAAAGAAAAACTAGATGGGAACTGTTTTTTTTTTTCTTTCCATCCAGATGTTCTGACTGACTGGGAGAAGGGTACAAGAGGTGTAGGAAAGTGTGAAGAGCACAAAGATTAATTTTTCAGAATTCTAGATTAGTACAGAGACTTGCCCACACTCAACCAAAGGGTCTCAGAGACCTTCCAAACATCTCACCAGATGCCCATCCCAGCAGAGTTGTCCCACCCAAGGAAAGCCATTAGCCATCTCAGTCTAGCCAAATGACAGTCCTGGTAGTTGGTTTAGTTGGCGGGCCTTCCAAGTTGAGGTGCTGTGGCTGGGAGAAGTGAGGTGGCACCCAGACACACACTTGTTAGGAGCAGGGCTGGGACTCAACTCCAGGAGTCTCATGTTTAGTCCAATACACTGCACTCTCACCTGGGTGACTCCATAGGATTTGTTGGCAGCAAGCCCAGAGCAAGACTGAGATACAGAGTGGAGGCCAAAGTGGGAGGATGCTTGCTTATGAAATGAAACTGTCACAGGGAAGGAGCGGGGAGGAAGAGCAGGAGGGATCTAGGCCTGATTTTGCTCATATATTGGTGAGCTGGGGTCTGGACACCTTTTTCCCAAAGAACCAAGTCTCAGTGGGGCTCTCGTTTTCAAGATAGTGAGGACAGCCACAGAGCTTTCTCATTTTAGGTATAGAAACTCTTTCCTCACTCATTTTTAATAATGATTTCTTTGCTTTTCTTTGAAGCTTATTAAAACTGGTGGCCTGTCCTGTTTGCAGGAGCTGTAAGATGGGTGTGGGGAAAGTTGACAAGCCTTCTGACCGTACGAGAGGACGAGATCATTGGTCCTGGTTCTTTGCAAGATAATATGGTGGACTTTATTAAGATTAAAGGCAATCACCATTTATGTGCTTCCTTTTCCAGAATTTTAGAGTGAGGGAAACCTCCCCCAGGGTCATCCAGTTCAACATTCCACCAACTGTGACACTTTTCATGACATGGTTAATAAATAATTGTCCGGCCTTTGCTAGAATAGATTCAACTACACCACAGGGCAGGCAGCCAATATTTTACCGCTGAGAAAACTTTCCTCAGGAGATTTTCCAATTAAATTGATTCTTTATTTTTCTTTAAAACACCTTTTCTGTGGGCAGTTGGTAGATATTTTTAAGCTTGGGATTTGGACCATATGGAGTAAAATATTTAGAAATGTTTAGAGCTATTTTGTCCCTTCTGAAAATGAGATTGAGAATAACCTGAGAGAAAATATAACACCATTGGCTTTCCCATTCATAAACACATTCTGCTTGGCATTTCTCAGACATTCTGTGATGTGAGGGAGCCTGGAGTTTATATTTTATTTGCACATTATCCCACTGCGATAGGAAATTATTTCTCCTTGGCCAACTCTTATCATGCAGATTGCTCTAAAATCAGATTACAGCTGCTTGTTTTGATTGATTAGTTAGTTCTGCCTTTTAAAAATCACTTGTATCTCTTATCAGTGAGAATAAAGCTAAGAATGCAATTACAACATTTACTTATGGGTTTCTAAGGGTGTTTTAACAAGAAGCTTAACAGAAAGAGCTCCTATATAAAAGTGAAGCAGAAACAAACTTCTTCACAATAATCAGTAAATCTGTCAAATAACCCAAGGAGAGACAGAATATTACTAAATTAAATTAAATTCATCTTTACAGCACTGAGCAACCATTAAATATCAGTTTATTCCAGGAGCTGCAGGGGGTGGAGGATGAATAAAACTTCGAAGTTTACACTCACGAGGTCCAAAGTAGACGCCTGTGTCTCTGTCCATCCTCCCCTCAAGGGAAATCATGCAGTGTGTCTACTTAATGTTCTGGCCAACTATAGTGGGAATTTAAGGGATAAGGGCGAGAGAGGCAGTGGCTATCGGTAGATGGCATGTGTATCCTAGGCTCTGGGGTGGGACATTCTGGGTTTGAGTTCCAGTTCTGTACTTGCTGGCTTTATGACATTGGGCACATTTTTTTAACCTCTCTGTATTTGTTTGTCTGCAAAATGGTAAAACTATTTTTCTTGCAAGGTTTTTTGAGACGATTAGAGATCACATACGTAAAGCTCCCAGCTGAGTGTGTAGCTCTAGGTCTTCCGGGATGTGGCAGCCGCCAGGACTGGGTTGGTTTTTCCCTGCCAAGGGCCATCCTGTCCAGCTACAGGCATGCTGGCTAGGCACACAACCTTCAACGGTTCTTAAGTTTGTCTTGCTGGAAGGTGATCTTGGAGGATCTGCGCCAAGACAAGCTGCTGAGGCCTTTTCTGGCCCTGGGTTCTTCGGCAAGGGCTGCTTCTGTGCAAGGGAGACGATCTGAGGCACAGGGCTGCGATTCAGGCAGCACAGACAGAAGCACTGAGAAGGCGGGTGAGAGGAGGCCAGGGAAGAAAATCCTGGATAATGTGTTTAATTTGATCGGTTCCCTGGAGTCATTAAAATGCATCCTACCCTGGACTCTCAAATTCTTGAGCTGAAATAATCAGTCCAACAGGCTTTTTTTTTTTTTTTTTCCTGAAAATAATGAAAGCATACTTTATGATGCGTTCAAAATCTTCAGGCCTGTTGAAATACTGCCCTCTAGTGTTCAGGGAAGAGCGCAGCCTCTTTGGGAAATTGCTTAACCAACCAGCTTGTTACCGGATTTATCTCCAAAGGAAAGCTAAAAAAAAAAATGCAAGGCTGACCCCAGATAACTTATCCAGTGTAAGGGGTTGAGATAGGGATGCCTGGAGTCAAATTCCTATTCCCGTGATAGAGAAATACAAAATTCTCTGTCGCTCATTTTCAAAAGGACCTCACCTGAATTCAGAAGGAATTATTGACCTCTGCAGCATCCTCTTGCCAACGGAGAAGAAAAATACTCGAAGTGACTGACATTTACCTCCCTACCTCCCTTCCTCTAGCTACCTTCCATTTATACAGCAGCTACCAAAGCATCAGAATATGGACACAGGCAGTCTGAGTTCACAGCTGGCTTCACAATCTGCCATTTGTGCAAATTTGGGTAAGTGATTTAATCTCGCTGTGTCCCAGCTTTTTAAATCTATAAAATAGGGATAAAAAATTTACCTACCTCACCAGCATGTTGTAAAGATGCATGAGACGCTTGGAGTACATTTAAGGTACTTTGAACAAGCCCTTTCACACTGTAAAAGCTTAGTAAAGTAAGTGGCTATCAGTCACTATTGTATCCTTCTCTGTCTCAGGCTTTGTCCTAGGTCCTCAGGAGGCAGCTGGAAAGACAGGCACGGCCCCTGCCCTCATAAAACATGTGTCCACAAATCTTGCGCTTCAAACTATTAGGGATTTTATCCACTCGGGAGGGCAAAGAAGAGTAAAGCTCCCAATGTATATTTTTAAAAATCCAAGAGAAAACAATTCATGATAGCTGAAGAGCCCAGTAGGAAATATTGGTGCCAATTTTTCCAGACAGAGGTAGAATTTCCACAGGTACGTTTCTGGACACCTTGAGAACTTCTGCTTTTCTCAAACATCACTAATGAGATACAATTCTTCTTCCATTTCCAGAGTTTATCCACACCTTTAGCTAAAGGGCAACATAAGTGTTCAGATAAGTCAAATATGGAGCTATTTGAGTCATGCTGTCTTCCTCTACTTGAAATTATGTTCCTTTGCCTTTAAAAATTATAGTCTCCAGGAGTCTAAAACACAATGGTTTGCACATGTTCATTATATTATATGTTATTAGTCATTAACACCAGGCATGAGATTAATTTGTTAAGTCCTTCCTAACTTGACGGCTAAATTCAGGAACATTCAGAATGAGTGCGTTTTTAAAATAACTTTTCCTAATTTTAAAAATACTAAATGCTCATTGTAGAAAATAGATAAAACCCTAAAGAAGAAAATTATCCCCACCACCATGAGATAACTAATCTTAACACTTGATTCTTCTTTCCAGCTACATAATTATAGACTTATCTATGATCAATAGGTCAGCTGGAGTTGCATGGATTTTGAGGTCTGGATAAAAGGATGCAAACTTCAGTTCTCTCCTTGTAAAAGCCCAAAGCCCTCCCTTAAATTTTTGCAGATTGATGAGGAGTTTATTTTCTCATAGTCAGTTCTTGGTTCCAGCTTCTGCCTCCATAAATGTTATCTCTGCTTATTGCCAGATCTGCCTCCTTCTCCAAAACACACATTTGTGCATGTGTGAGTGCATGCACAAGCATACATGTACACACACACACACACACACACACACACACACACACACAGTTGTATTTGTGCCTGTGGTAACTGAAGACCAGAGAGTGAAAGTGTATATTGTAGCATACAGCTTCAAATAAAAAGTCAGCCAGGCCTTCCTCACAATGTCCTTTGGCCATCCCCATTGCCAGAGGATCCCCACCAGCCATCCTAGGCCCTTCTGTCCTCAGCCTGGGAATACCTCTGGGCTCTCTTTCCCTGTTTCTGGGCTCATGCAGAGCAATTTAGCCACTGCCTGCTGTTTCTTATACTCCTACCAACTCTTCACCCTCAGGCCTCTCTTTCTAAGTCAAGTGCTTCTATCAAGTTATTTTCTAAAGCAGAACAGTTTCTCCCTAAAAGAAGTGTTGCCATTAGTAGTTAAAATAATGAAATTTCTACTTCTATTACATTTTTAATGCTGTGTTTATCAGAGTGTTATGTTCCTTTTCAAGTAAACAACATTATGAACATGTTACTGTGTCAAAAATTATTCAAAAAAATATCTCACATATGACATCAAAATGAGTAAGTGTTCTTGGAGGAGGGGGCAGGTGAGGAGCATAAAGGACATGAATGGGGGCCGGCTTCCATGGCACCCTAGGACTGAGGTTAGTTATTACAGGACATGGTGTTCCTGTCTCCCCTGGAAAAAGGAACAACATATTACAAAAAATGGCTGCAGAAACAAGAAGCAGCCTTCGAATGTTCCATAATTTAGCTTAGGCTCTGTTAAGGGATGGGACTAACATTATCCTCAGCATAGCTTCTGCTGAGATACTAGAAATTTAGAACATTCTGAATGTGATTGAAGCAAGAGATGGAATAATAAATCCAATTTCTTTAAGGTGATAATGCATCAATTATGATCTATGCTAATATACCACACAGGGTACACGGTTGGAAACAGACACAGTGAAGATAGAATTCTGGAAATGGTGGCGCTTACCAAGCTTTTTACAGATTCTGAGTACTAGAATCTTCGTATCCACAAGGTCCCTCCTGAATGTGTATTTATATAATACACATAAATACTTAAAGAAGGGTTCTTTAAGTCAAGGCTTTATGAAGATAATAGGGCCCTTGCAAGAAATCAGACCCATATAAAATTGACTATATAAACAACGATGCATTGCAGTGAATCCTGACCCCATCCTGCCTCAGCCGCAGTGCTGCATGGGATGCTACCTGGCGCAGGTAAGGCTGGAGTGGTGGCTTTCCTTTGCTGTGTCTCATACTGTTCTTGCCCCTGCCGTGGACTGGGATGTATGCTTGCTTCAAAGCCCTATTAAAATCAAATTTCAGAAATGTTTATTTTATATTTGCTTTAGTTGTATCCTTTAAGCAATTTATATGAAGGGGATCAGAGAAAATCCCTCAAAAATCCTTCTTGATCTGATACTTTTTAAAAAACCCACAAACTTAACTAACCATTGCCTTGGTATCCTCTCCTTGTATCTGTCCCCTATTCTATGTTCTCGAATTTCTGAGGCAAACTCTCCATTTGTGATCTGTTTGGTGACTCTCAGTCACGCCTTTTGAATCCAATGCTGTGGCCTGTCCCTGGATTTCCAGGCCTTTGTCCTGGAACTTACTTTCACACCCTCATCACCGTACATTCATGCACACAGGCCAGCTCTATGTCTTTTCCTCCTATTTTGGTTAGCTATGACTACATAACAAACCGCCTCCAAACTTCATGGCCCAGGAAAACAGAACCATTTATTTATGATTTGGTGGTTTGAGCAGGTCTCAGCAGGCAAAGCGCACCTCTGTTCATATGTGGTCTGCTGGGACAGATCGACTGGAATTTGAGGATCCACTACCACATCGGCCTTCCTCACGTCGCTGGCAAGGTGGTGTTGGCTGGCAGCTGTGATCCAGCCAGGGCTGTCAGCTGGGGGCTTGAGTTTCTCTCCCTGAGGCCCCTCCGTATGGTAAGGTTGGGCTTCTCGTGGCATGGCCATTCTAAGAGAGTTGGACTTCTTCCATGGAAGCTGACTTCCTTCAGAGAGCAATAGGGGAAGCTGCCAGGCTTCTCAAAGTCCCAGAACGTCCATTTCACCACGTTTCATTGCTCAAAAGAATCACAAGGTCGGCACAGATTCAAAGGGAGAGAGAACAGACTCCCCTCTTGATGGAAGAGTGGCAAGTGAGACAGGAGATATTGCTGAAGCTATCTTTGGAAATACAATATTCCATACACACTGACACACCCATGCCCTCTCCATGCCCAGCTCTAACTTTCAGAACTCCAGCACAAAAATGAGACTCATGTGCCTTTCTATATCCAGAAGGGATCTTGGACAGAAAAACTTTGCTTCAGTATACTTCAGGGAATATGCTATGTAATTTATTATTAAAATGGCTGTGAAAGAGTGCAATTCTTTGTCTCTCTGGGCTGAGCATTCTGCGACCATGTGCTTTGGCATCATCCTTTTCCACAATTAACCTTCTCCTTTGCACTGTGGTACCCATGTGGGGTGTTTTAATTCCCCTTTTCAAATAGAATCAGTTCCTGTTTGCACACTGAACTAAACAAGGATTTTCCATTGAGCTATACCATGACTTATAACACCTGCAAACGGAAGAAGGTGGGGCTGACTGCCTACCACAGGTCCCCAGGGCCCAAGCCTGTTTACGTGTGGGCATGCACTTAATTCTCTAAAATCTTTTTTACTATATTTTACAGGTTATATACGTCAAGAATTCAGCCAGGCTTGACCGAACAATTCTTCTACCCTCTTCCTCTTACTCCAAAGGCATCAGTGAGGTCACTTTGTGGTGTTCAGCTGGCAGATGGCCTGGTCTAGAGAGTCGCAGGTGGGGTTTTTCACATGTCCGGCACCTTGGCAGGGATGGCTGGAAAGCTGGGGCTCAGTTGGAACTGTCTACTGGAGTGCCCACCTGCAACCTCTCCAGCATAATGGTCTCAGGCTAGTTGGACTTGTTACATGGCAGCTGGCTGCCCCTGCTGCTCCCCACCCCCACCCCCTGCAAATGTTCCAAGAGAACCAGACAATAGCTGGATGCCTTCTTACATTTAGACTTAGAAGTCACCTATGCCCCTTTAGCCACATTCTCCTGGTTACTAGAAAGTCATAGACCAGTCCAGGTTCAAGGGAAAAGAACTAGACCCATCTCCTGCTGGAGACGTGGTAAGGTCCTGCTGTAGAGGAGCTGACTGGACCTGAAGGATTGTTGCTGCCATTTCTGAAGCAAGTAACTTCCCACGGCTGACCCAGACCTTGCAAGAGAGCAGTTAGATGAAGCTTGCCTCTCCATTCCTGCTGCTGTCACCCATGTTTCTCCCCTCTTTTGTTGATCTTACCTTTAGATTTCACCATGATCCCTGGTAGCCCCCTCCCCTTTCCCAGGCTCAGAGTCTACCTCACTCTCCTGTGCTTCCTCCTTTACAGAACTTACCTGTTTTATGTCCCATTTCCTCCTGACCCCATTAGATGCCTGGATGCAGCACTTTGTAGTAGAGAGAGCACTGAACTGAAAAGCCATGTCCTGATGCTTCCACTAATGAGCAGTGTTATCCTAGGTAGGTCATAACTATTGCAGTTTTCTTATTTACACAATGCTGGGGTTTGGGGGATAGTATGAAACAGTGTTTAGCATCAGCTCTAATCATTTCTAAATCTAAACTGAGTTAAGAAATAAATGGATAGCAGCAGAAAATCATTATTTAGCCCCACTGAAAATATCCACTCAGCACCTGCCTTAAAGAATTCTGGGTCACTACAGACTATAAGAAAAAAAAGTAAGATAAAATCCTTACTCTTGTGGAATTGGAATATTCATTGGCAGACACAAATAGAGGAAAAGTTAACAGAGCTAGGAAGAATGCCACTGGATGACAGAGCATGATTCATTGCAAATAAGTAATCGAGGAAGTTCGTATTCCGGGTTCCTTCAGTAACACAATTGTCCATTGAACAATAAGGTGGCTTTGGAGGTAAGACACATTTTAACAGGGTTTTTATTTGTTTTTGTGTACATATCTAAGCCAAGGGAAGATACTGTATGAGGATGTGGGTTACAGTGTTAAGACCAGCAAATGACATATTCTGGCTTGCGGGGAAGTATAAACTCATCCAGCAATACCACATACTGCACCTGCAGCCAGGCACCTCAGGAAAGCCATGTTCTGTGCAGAAGTCCACAGAGGAAAAGACTTTTGAGAAATATTATTTTCCTTTCCTCTCATCCTGAAGTGAGAAAAAAATAAAGCTCATGTCTTCTGAATGTCAGAGACCTGCTTCATTTGCTATGCCTGAATTGGCTCCCAGTATTTGTGACAGAGGGAACAGCGAGGTTTTTCCATCAGAACCCCATTCTATGCCTTCCACTATAATAATTTAAATAACAAAGCATGTCAGTGAGGGAAAACAATGCCCATCTTCAGTCTATCTGCCAGACTGACTTTGGCATCCTTAAAGTTAATCTAAGAAAGAACATCTAAGCAGCCATTTGAGCTTGAGTTTTCTCCAATGTGAGTGACAGGTGGTGGTACTATACAGATGTCATGACCAAGTGTGAGTGGGTCACCAGGCCTAACTCCATGTTAGCACTTAGCAAATGCTCAGTGAAGGTTCTGCAACTGTGCACTGGAGTACAGACACTTTCTCTGGAAGTTTTGTGAAGACTAAACTTTGGTTGGATATAAGTGGGGTGAGAGAAAACCAAACCTAGGCCAAGACAAAGGGGTCAAGCCATTACAGAAGGAACTACTGCCACTGTCCAGAGTTACGTCCAACTGGAGAAAAGCCCTTCTCCTCAGTTGTCTCTGACCACCCCAGTTCCCAGCCATCTGCACCCACGGCAGGCGAATGCTGTGCTGGGGCATGACTGGGCAACAGTGGATATCTGCAGGCTCTAAGGCAAGGCAGTGTGGCAAGAGAGAGCTTGGTTCTCTCACCAGGACCTAGTCGCAAAGGAGGGGATGCAATGCCACAGAAGGGACCCAGAATTCACATTAGTTGAATTCCACATGTTGAACCATCCTTGCAGCCTAGGGATAAATTCCACTAGGTCATGGTGTATGATGCACACTGTATACCTGTTAGAGTTGCTGTTATCATAAAGTCAAAAGATAAATTGGTGAATATATGGAGAAATTGAAACCCTTGTACACTGTTGGTGGGAATGTAAAATGGTACAGCCACCATGAAAGACAGTATGGGGGTTCCCCAAAAAATTAAAAATAGAACTGCCATATAACCCATCAATCCCACTTTGGGTATAAATCCAAAAAATTTAAATCAGAATCTCAAAGAGATATCTGCATTCCATGCTCATTGCAGGATTACTCACAATATTCTAGATATGGAAATAATGTAAATTGTATTGATGGATGAATGAATTGAAGAAAATGCAGTATATATATTAAATGGAATATTATTCTGCATTGAAAAAAGAGAAATTCTCCCATATGTGACAACACAGATGAATCTGGAGGACAGTATGTGAAGGGAAATCAGTTACTCAGAGAGGGCAAGACTGCCTGATTTCACTCATGTGAGGTATCTAAAATCGTCAAACTCATAGAAGCAGAGAATGGTGATTGAGGGTAGGTCTGGGCAGGGATAGATGGGAAGTTGTTGCTCAGTAGGTAAAAACTTTCAGTTGTTCAAGATGAATAACTTCCTGATATCTGCTGTGCAACACAGTTTCTATAGTTAATGATACTGTATTGTATTGCGCAATTAAAAAATGTAAGCGGTTCTGGCTCATGTCGTGTTCTTACCCGCAGAAAGAAGGGGTGGGCACCAGGAAATCTTTGGGGGTGATAGATATGTTTACCACCTTGATTGTGGTGATGGTTTCACAGGTGTATGCTTATGGCTTAACATTAAATTGTATACATTAAATATGGGAGAGGTTTTTCATATATCAATTATACTTCAGTAAAGCAGTTTTTTAAAAAAGGAAGAAGACTTAAGCCACTAGAAGACTCTTAAAGAACCTGCACCAGAAATATCTTTCTTACAGTGAACTTTTTCTTACTCGTATTTTTCCAAAGCTAGCATAGGTATTTCAGGCCAATGTTTTGGTCTTTCTGCTATTTCAGCTTAAAATCCCTCCTTTTGAAAATCACCTCGGTACTGCTAGCTCAGCTGTGGCTCTTCCTCCCACAACCTGAAACTAATGATGTGGCTTGACTTGCTCAAGCCCTTGAGCTCAAAGGTACAAATCTTTGTATAGCAAGATTTTGCTATCAAAATCTATATGGATAGTCTATTTTGTTGTTGTTTTTCTACTTTAGTAATTTCAGGGATTATTTTATCTGCAAAAGAATAAAGAACTTGAAATAATAAAATAATATTTAAATAATAAAGATGGCTTTTTACTATCTTTTTGTTGACAAGTCATATGTGCTTTTGTGGAAGATTTACAAAACATAATAAAGTACATGGGAAAAAATTACTTGACTATTTATAACCCCACTGCCATGAGAAACATCACTGTAGACACTGTAATCGTTTTTTTCAATGAAGTCAATCTGTACTTTTTTGAAATACGCTTTTGTTTTTCACTCAGCAGCCTATAGTGAAGGGCATTTTCTGGCAACAACTAAACATACACCCTGTTTTCAGTCCCGAGTCAGAATGTTGCCTTTTGGGGTATTATTTAAAAAAACAAAAACAAAAAAACTGTTTGGTTAACAGCAAAATCAAAAGTAAATTCAACCCAATAACATAATTTTGGGGATGACATTAAAAATGGCTTGTATGTTTTATTAATACAATTGACTATTATTAACCATGGTCTTTGAATTATTTCAATATGGACATTTTTGTTATCTTCACTTTCTTTGCATTTGAACAGTTCTAGGCAGCCAGTCTGCATAATTAGGCATTAGGATAATTAACACTAGTTTCCATAATAATCTTTAAATTATTATTCTAATATTATAGTATCTCCAATCAGAGTCTTAACACAATAAAAATTTCTTTCTTGATCATGCAATATTTTATAAAGTGTAGGTAACTGCACTCCTTGGCTCTACTATAAGCAATAACTAAGGGATATGTGCTCATTCCATTTAGTGGTTACTCCATCTGGAACATGTGACCACGGAAGGAGAAGAAAGTGGCAAGAGTAGGGAATCATCAGGTGGGTTTATGTCAACATGGAAGTGCTGCACATGAATTCTTCTCACATGTTACTGGCCATAATGCAGTCAAATGGCCTGAAACTGACTGTGAGGCAGCCTGGGAAATGTAGTGTTCCTTTGTGCCTGTAAAAAAGAAGCCCATTGATAAACATCTAACAATCGACAGGACCACTTACAAATGAGCTGTTCCTTATGATTCCACCTTAACATCATTTGTTGTTTCCAGCTATTATATGGCTATTCATTGTACAACCCACTGGATTCCATAAATCGAATCTCTCCTTGATGGCTAAAACAGCCAGAACACAGTATATGGAAACACAGACACACACACACAAACACACACACACACACACAGAGCACCCCCACACACACTCTCTCTCTCTCTCTCATCGCTAATAGCATAGGTGATTTGAGTATATTAATAATAGATCTTTGCAATAAGCATTGTCAGAAACTGCTGGATGTTTTACTTCCATTCATTAACTCAGTTGATCTTCACAGAATTATGTCAGGCAGGCATTAATTATATCCTCATTTTACAGATGAGGAAATGAAACTTGAGTAAAATAAAGTGCTCAAAGTCACACAATGACATAGTAGCAGGCCTGGGACTTATCCAGGTCCACCTGGCTCTAGAACCTGTGCTACTAGCTCCTGTACCGTATTGGCTTCCTGTTTGGAAAGACAGCAGAATGAGGTGGAAGAAAGTCCTGTGGGAAAAGAGCCTCAGGGTTTTCTGATCTTCCAGTCATAGTGGTTCTAGGCTGGGTTCTCTGCATCCTGGAGCCCCTCTGTCTGATCCATTTGACAGTTTTGTCACACATAACCCAGACTGAAATGGCAGGTGGCCCAGGTTTATGTTGTGCCACAGAATGATGGTTGTCGCTGCTCTGCTCTGACTCAAAGCTTGCTTTGTTTTCCAACCTGAACTACGGACTGGTCCTAATATGCAGCATGGCTATTAAATGCAGCCTGTTACATTGAGTATGGGCTACATCTGGTTATACTTGATATCTTGCTGTGTGCTATCTTTACATGTTTACATGTGCCAGTTTTACTTCCCCAACTAGAGGGTAAATTTGGTACAAAAGCCCATATATTTCCTAGTAGTAGAAGCACATAAGAAGCTTGTATTGATCTAGGGTGGGCAGCCTAACAATACAGGTGTCCCTGTTGTTGGCTCTGGGCCTCAGTTTACTTTTCTGTAAATCAGAGGTTTTGGCTGGAAAAGATCTAAGGGCCTGCCCAGCTTTATGATTCTCCATATTATTGGGCAGTGTTCTTCAAGGGTACAGTATCAAAAAGCTTACTAAATTTTTCCTGCAAAGCCAGTCATTGAATTGTCACAGGGTGAGTATGGTCACATTCGCCCTAGCTAACAGTACAAAACGCATGTGACCATAACTGGGTTTCCACAAAGAAAGTTGAATTTTCAAGTGACAAAAACTCATTATTATAAAATGACTAATAATGCAGCCAAGAACCATAAAGTGAATCTTGCCCAAGTCATTAATCAATTGATATACTTTAAAGAGAAGCTTCCTTATATATATTGTTAATCATTTATTCATATCAAGTAAATATCGTCTGCATGGTCCACTGAGAAATTACAGGAAGATTTATTAAGAAATTGAGCAAATTCAATTTCTTGGAGAAATTTCACAATTAAGGATTCTTTCAACAAAGGGATTTCAAGAAGTCAGGTAGGCTGCACAGTTTATCATCTTTGGGCTTCACTCAGCTTCCTTCTAATGGCATAATGCAGTGAGGCTTGAGGCAAGCTCCACTTGTCTCAGAGGTCAGTTGCTTTCCAGACCTGGGAAAATACCATTCAAGAAGCAATAGCTTTGTGACAAAGACCCTGAAACCCACTGGCCCCTTCTCTTAAATCAAATGGCTTGCCTTCCTTTCTGGTTCATCAAATAGATTGTTACTCTGCAGAATCAAAAGCCTCAAACAGGTGAGCTTCATTTGAACGTGATGGCATCTCATAGAAGAATGTGCTATTTAGCTTTATTCTATACTGTTATTGCTACCACATGAAGAAGACAGAAAAAGGAAGCAGAGTTCTGGGAGCTGCAGCGAATGAGTTACCATAAAGACAGAAGTGCTTAAAACAACCTGAGACATGAGGCTACCAAAAAGTTTTAGATAATGACCCATTTTACCATAAGCCAGGTTATAGTAACAGCTGGAGTTCAGAGCAACCTTTGGGTGCCAAGTTAGGATGAAATTTAGACCAGGTTACATTAACTCAATGACAAAACATTTAGTAAATCCAGGTAATGTTTTTTAAAACACACCCTTTAAGTCCAGGTAATTAGTTGACTTTTTCCTTTCTTGTGGAGTGTTGCAACATTTTAGAAACACTACCTTGAACTTCTTCAGGAATTTTGTGATCTAAATTTACAAACTGGCTCCAAATGCATACACACACACACACACACGCACACACAATTAGAAAGCTCCTTTCCTTTTTTGCTGAGTCTTCCAAACATCTACAGGGTCCCTGGGTCCCTCAGAAGCAGGGCCTCTACAAGTATGGAAGAATGTGTCTTCTTCCTTTTGAAGAATGATGGGAGCAGAAGGGAAGATTTATGTGGGCAATAAGATTTCTTAGCCCACCTTTTATTCTTGTTATAATTTAATATCATTCTCAAATAAAAAATGAATGACTCTTGGATGAGAATAATTGGCAAATGAGCGCTTTGTATGAATGTGGCATTACAATCTGTCCTTCTCCCTGACATTCATCAAGACTCCTCCATTGTGCATCGTGATGAAATGCTCATCAGGACTCCTGGGGTTTGTGGCTGAGCACACAAAAATGCTGCCTACTTCTCACTTTGACTTGCACCTGACCCCAAATGCAGAAGAGGGCTTTGTCAAAGCCACCTTCATGGACAAACCAGTGCTCAGTCGTAGATTTCCTAAAATACCCTCCCCTTCATGCAGCTCTTTCCTAAATGCCACAAAACGAGATGCTACACATTAATTAAATGCATGCACATAACCGGATCATAGTCTTCATTTCTCTTATCTAAGACAACAAATTTTCTTATGGCCTGAAACAGAAATGTAGACATGAATTCTACATTATTGTAGGACCAGTTATGTATAAGACAGACATGTTCAACCTGAAGGAAAATTCTAAAATCTGACCCAGAATATTACTCACTCAACAGTCATTTAGGAAAACACTTTCAAATTAACACAGGATAGCAGTCAGCAGCAGGAAGTTTTGTTACTGAAGAATTAGTCCCTACTGGTGGCTGAAAAACTACTACCCTCCACTAGGCACACCTGTGCACCTGCCTGAAACCATGGCTTACCATGCAGCCTCCAGGAACACCATATCTTTCCCAGCATGGAGCTCCCTCGCAACAACGAAATACTGTGAGTTCTTGTCAGCAATCTTGGTCTCCACTCACTCACTTCTTCCACTCACTCACCTTCCACATACTCTTCCACTCACTCACTCACTCCTCCACTCACTCCTCCACTCACTCTTCCTTGCACTTTCTCTTCACTCACTCATTGTCCACTCATTCTGCCACTCACTACCTTATACTCCCTCCCTCCTCCACTCACTGTAACATAATATCTCTACCCACCACGGCATTAAAGTGGCCCCTGCTAAGGCCACTCATGCCCTAAGAACCTAAATCAGTGTTCACTTTTCAGTTCTCATTTTACCTGATGTCTTCATATTAGTTACATGCTCCCTCTTTGGTTTTGCTACCCTTTTCATTAACTTTATTGTTCTGTTTTTTCTCACCAATTTGTCCCCTTCATTCTCCTTTTGTAGGTCTCCCTTCTTTACAGGACCTTGGAACTTGAAAGATGGTGGTATGCTGGGTTATAATCCAGCCCTCATCTTTAATCCTCCCTGGGGCTCATCTCAGTGACTCATGGATGTGTATATTTAGCACAGAACTCCCTTGCAAGCTCCAGATTCATGTGTTTCTCTGCATATTTCTCTGACATCTGAAATTCAACTTGTTCAAAATTTCACTTGTGTTCTATTTATTCCCCACATCACCATCCTGGCTTTTCTCTGGTGTTTCCTCTGAGGAAATGGCATCACTATGAACTGAGGGGTTTTGCCATGCATCTGGATGTTGTCCTTTTTCCCTTCCTCCCAGCTCACAGCAGTCACCAGGTCATTTCAACTTTACCTCCTCAACATCAGCAGGCTTGCTCCCTTCTCTTTATAACCACTTCCTGTCACGGTTTCCTGGCCACTCTCTCCACTTCTGCTTTTGTCTCCTTTAATCCTCTCGCCTCACAGCAGCCACATGCCTCTCCGTGAGCTGAAATCTTCCCTCCAGTGAATTCCCAGAGCTTTTAGTCAACTCCTAATATGAACCATGAAGGCTTACCTTGCCTATCTCTTCAACCTCATTTCTGTCTCCCATGCTCTCTAGACAGCAAAGACCCAAGCTTTTTTCAAGTCCTTCACAGTGCAGCCTCCTCCCATCCCTCAGACTTTGCCTGTGCTGTTCTCTTTCTCTAGCACACTCTTCCCACCCTCCCCCAACTCCCCTGCCTTGCTCCTACCTCTTCTTCAGGCCTCAGTTTAATTGTCATTTTCTTAAAGAAGCCTTTCCTCAGTCTCTAGATTGTTAGGACACTTGCTCTATTTTCTTGTGGCACATTGGACTTTTCCCTCACAGCATTTATCAGCTCTAAGTGAGTCATTATTCCTTCGTGTGGTTTATAGACTGCTTGTATGTACCGCAGAACAGTCCAGATCACTGGTTCTGGAGTCAGACTGTACAAACTCAGATCCTAACTCTGCCATCCCATATCACTCCTCTGTGATTTCATTTCTTCATCTGCCAAATGGGGTTAACAATAGCAGCTATTTCACAGGGTCACTCTGGGCATTAGATTAAATAGCAAGTAGCTTGTTCCTGGCACTCAATAAATATTAGGAAGAAAATCTTAGTAAGTACTAAATACTTGTTTGCTAAAAGAACGAATGCTTTCCAATAAAGTGGAGATGAACACATTTGCCCTGGCAACCCTTCAAGGTGTATGTAAGATGGAATCCGTTTCTGAGCATGAAAGGCTTTGTAACTTGTGTTAGGCTCTACAAACATGCAGTCCTGCTGTTGCTGTTTGTACTTCCCAGCCTTGACTTGTATCTTGCTTAATCAAAATGTCTCAGTGCCTGCATTTTCTTTTTAGTAAGAGTGAAATGAAAACAGAATTATATATCCCATTGTTTTATATGTAAAAGTGTTTTTCCCAGAGAGAAAAACTGCATTGCCCCCATTCCCAGTAAGGAGAGACAATGTAGCAAACACAAGACTCCCTTCCCAGGAGCATGCAGAGAAAGCAGGGAAAAGAAACCTTCCTTAGGATCTCCTCGAACTGTGTAAACACAGCCTCCCTGACCCTGGGGCTAACAGTGTAGCATTTGATGCCCTGGGAGAATTTGTAGGCTTTAGTAAACAATGGACCTTGAAGTTTTCCTTTGGAGGAGAGGTACTATTTAAAACTCCGCAACAGCTGAATACTAATATACAGCAGCAGGAGGAGCAGTGAAAGTTTGCTGCGAGCCTGAGATAGGCCCCTAATTAATCAAACTCCCTGCCCTGTCTGCAGTCAAGCATTTTCTCTCATTCAGTTCATTGCCACATAGAAGAGTACATTCCTGCTATGAATAGAGTTCTAAAAGTTTATGGATTCTGAGGGTGGAAAGGTATCTTAGGTTCACTGGATTCAAAAGCCTATTCCATGACATCAGCAATTCTCTCCTTGATGTGTGGCCAAGCTGCAGGTCCCAACCTTCCTAGATGGGGTCCTTTAGCACAAGGGTGGGAAGGCCCCAGGCTATGTCCAATGTGGAGACAGCTCCTGTTGATCTACCCAGTGGGACTCTGGGTCAAGCAAGGAGCCAGATGCAGCAGGGATGACACAGCCAAGGTTTGTGGCTGGAACTGAGGGCAGATGCTGGGAGACAAATGATAACTGGGTGAAGATGTTAATGGGGAGAAAATAGTAAATGCAGGCATCAGAGGTCAGGTGAGATGGCAGAGAATGAAGTCCTCCCACTACATTGAGCAAAATATCCCTCTTCACAGGTCCCAGGGAATTTGCAAGCCAGGCTGAAGTCTTCAGGGGTCCACACTATCTCTAACAGTGAAGGAGAACTTAAGAGGAAAACAAAATACTAGTGAAAAAATACTGAGAGAAGCATTGGGTTGGGCATCAGGAGCTCTGTTTTCCAGTTCTGACCCCACCACTTGAGCCATTTGGATAAGGGACTTAATCAAAATAGAGTGGTTTCATAGTTATCAGAGCACTCAAAGCTATAGGCACTCAGCAGATTCAGTGCCAAGTGACTTTCTGTTAAAGGTGTTCTAGTTAGAACTCCCACTTTGATCAAAAAGTTAACACATAGCTGACCGCAGACCCCAAGCACTTTGGAAGGCGAGGCGTTGTCAGGCTGCTGTGATAAGTACATACAGTACAGTGTGAAATTTCTAGAGGGCTGTCAGGCGAGAAGGCCTCTGACAGGAAATGCCAAAAGATCCTGCCAGTAGAATTTTGTTTTCTCACAAATCTCCTAAGAATCACTCCAAATGTCACTATGCACAAATCCGCTTGATCATCTCAATGAAACTGCACCTTTCAGAAGTTCACTGTGGCCCCAGCTATTGCTCTGAAACCCATCACCTTGTTTGTGCTGAGACCTTGCCTTCCCAGGGCTGCTTCTAGCTCAAGGCTGAGCATGACAGGCACTGAGTCAGGCCCATTCCTGGGAGACAAGGGCCTCCTCTGATGCCCAACTTTGACTGGGAGTCAGATCTGTGCCTCAAACTGAAGGCTCTGTTGGCCCCTTTGACTCCCTGTCCACCTCAGGCATTTCCCAAAGAGATCTCTCGCATGTCTCATTCCATCCATTTTCTTTTCTTTTTCTTTCTTTTTCTATTAAAGATAGATAGATGATAGATATAGATAGACTGATTGATTGATTGATTTTTTTTTTTTTTGAGATAGGGTCTTGCTCTGTTGCCCAGGCTAGAGTGCAGTGGTGTGATCATGGCTCACTGCAACCTCAACTTCCTGGGCTCAAGCCATCCTCCCACCTCAGCCTCCCATGTAGCTGGGACCACAAGTGTGCACCATAGTGCCTGGCTAATTTTTTTTTTTTAACATTTTGTAGAGGCAGAGTCTACCTATGTTGCCCAGGCTGATCTCGAACTCCTGGGCTCAAAGGATCTTCCTGCCTCGGCCTCCAAGTGCTGGGATCATGGCATGAGCTACCATGTCCGGCCTTCATCCCATCCTGGTGCCTGCTTCTTGGAAGGCCTGGACTCACACAGCTTATTAACCATCTCAAAACTCATCGAATGAATGACTGACATTTTTCACTAAATTGTTCAGCCTTTTCAGAGAGAGCCATCAGGTCAGGCTCCATGAGAAAACAGTATTAAAAGTTTCACCCAGCTAAACCAAAGTAGAGATTTGTGTCTGGAACTAGCAGTAGGTCCCCTTTCTTGTATCCATGTTTTTTGTCTAATTTGCATTAAGGCTTTAAAAGTTTCGGCGACTAGAACTCACGCCATATCAACAACTGGGGGCCAGGCATGAACAAGTATGACCAGCAGACAACCAAAGGAGCAAAGAGAAGCCAGATTAGAATGAGGTACTAGGTACCTCTGAGCATCCACCCATGAGCAGAAACTGCCTCTTCAAAGAAGCCCTATCAGTGTTTACCTGCCTTGTGGGGAAACGTGATATTTGTGTAAAAGTAAAAGCACTGACCTTCACACATTGCTGGTGGGAATGTACAATGGTACAGCTGTTGTGGAAAATAGTTTGGTGGTTCCTCAAAAAGTTAAACATAGAATTGCCATATGATCCAACAATTGCACTCGTAGGTATATACTTTAAAAAATTTAAAGTAGAGACTCAAATACGT
This sequence comes from Plecturocebus donacophilus, assembly GCA_004027715.1. Lineage (NCBI taxonomy): Eukaryota > Metazoa > Chordata > Mammalia > Primates > Pitheciidae > Plecturocebus > Plecturocebus donacophilus. Next base: position 29,827 of record PVKP010009984.1, on the reverse strand, counting down.
ACTTGTGAGCCAACTTCCATAGCAGCATCATTCACAATAGCCAAAAGGTGGAAACCACCCAAACATCCATCAAAAGATGAACACGTAAAAACAAAATGTGGCACAGCCATACAAGATGTTATTCAGCCATTAAAATTAATAAAGTTCTGATGTGTACTACAACATGAATGAATCTGAAGACATTATGCTAAACAAAAGGTGCCAAAATAAAAGGATAAGAATCGTACGATTCCACATATAGGAGGTAATTAGAATGTGGCAAAGTCATAGGTAAAAAATAGATTAGAGGTTGCCAGAGGTTGGGGGAGGGCGAAATAAGGAGTTATTTGTTAATGGTCAAGAGTTTCTGTTTGGGTTGATGAAAAAGTTTGGGAAATAGTGATGTTTGCACAACAGCATGAATGTAATTAATGCCATTGAATTGTACACTTAGAAGTTGTTAAAATGGCAAATTTTCCATTGTATACATTTTACAATTTAAAAAAATTCATAACACAATATACAAAAAAACACTGAATACAGCAGCGTTTAAATGGACGATTCGTGTAGTATGTGAATTATCTGAATACAGCTGTTTTCTGAAAAAGCAGAAGCACTGGAGCAGCTCTGGGTCATGAAACCTGGCTGCGGGATCCCAGTAAGAGTCAGACCCAATGAAGACGGTGGCTATTTCCCTCACCATTGGCAAGTGGACGGCAGCAGCAAGGTCCCACGCAGAGGGTGGGTGGCATTTCCTGAGCCAGGTGGGCAGCCCCGGTGCTGTCATGCTAACCTGGGAGATGTACCTGGAAAAAGGCTTGCAAGTGAACAATAGCAAAGCACAAGCTGCCAGAGGAGTGAGAAGCAGTTCTGAGGTATTCTAGAGTGACCCTTGAGTGAAGAGTGACCCCTGGAGGGCTCCTTAAAATATCAGATGTGAGGGAGACCTTGAAAAGGGACAAGGGCCCATGTGCTTCACATTTCCCCTGGTGAGAACTGTCAAGCAAAACCTAAACACACATGTCAGCGTGATCACAATGACTCCCTACATCATTTGTACTCCCATGCAGTCAGTCCAGGAATGTGTGGTATTTTAGTCAAGAATCGATACAATCATGTAGATAACAAATAAGAAAGACAAATTTTGCTTTATTGTCTGAGTTCCCTATTTGTGTATGCATGGTGTTTGGGCTCTGGATATGTTTCATTTTCTGAATTTTCCATTTCTAGCACAAGTGGGTATACTTTGGGAGGCCAAGGCAGGCGGATCATGAGGTCAGGAGTTTAAGACCAGCTTGGCCAACATAGTGAAACCCCGTCTCTACTAAAAATAGAAAAAATTAGCCAGGTGTGGTGGTCGGCACCTGTAATCCCAGCTACTCAGAAGGCTGAGGCCAGAGAATCACTTGAACCTGGGAAGCAGAGGTTCCAGTGAGCCGAGATCACCATTGCACTCCAGTCTGGGAGACAGTGAGAGACTCTGTCTCCAGTTAAAAAAAAAAAAAAAAAAAAAAAAGGAAGTACAAGGAAATGTGGGAAATACGCTGATTCTTATCAATATAAAAAGGTTATCTATACTGTCTAAAAGACACACTTACAAATCTGATGTTAACTGGTCCGTTTTGAAACCAGAGCTCCTGTCAACATGAATGAATGAAATGTTCATTCATCCTAGGAGAAGGACACAAAATACTGAAGTAGGTGTGATGATGTTAAAATAAATCTCCATATTCTTAGTGTTGGCCATGCTTTCTCACATTAAATTTCCATGTTAAAGCAATGACCAATGGACAGACTGTCAACACAACTCTCAAACACCTACCTAGCTACTGCCAGAACACACTGAAATGACATATTTGTGTGTACATAAAAATATAAGTGATATGTATATATATATATAGCACAACTAACAGGTTATTATGGAAAAATGATTATTTGGGATTGTTACTGAGAGTGCATATTTTGTTTTTAATTTTTGGAGAAAATAATATGTGCAATTACACATAGATAAATGGGTTCATAGGAGCAAGTTTCCCTCTCAGCGCCTCTCCTTATAAAAGTAACCATTGCTTCTGTAAGCAACCATTGTTCCTTCCAGAGACTCAATACGACTTTCAAGCATGCCAAAACTTTATTTGTATTTGGGCTAGATCAATAGAACCATTCTGAGAGACAAACCTCTTTTAGATTAATGTTTTGCTCACATAAATATGTGTATTTGCAAACACATACACACGCACAGGTTAGTCAAAAGTCTCTAGCAGACTGGAAAAATAACTAAACAATGGGTTTATTCCTGTCTGTGCACAGAAAAAAATCTCAAAATGTATAGAATTTCTAACACCTAAAAATTTTTGAATATCGACGATTGACAGGATTTTTCTGGCACTGTTTTATTTTTAAAAAGTGGAATTGCCCTGTGGAAATAAGTGCTTTTTTGTAATGACTTGGACACCACATACTGTGTATGGTGTGTATAGAAATATCCACACAAAATAGCTATATCTTTTAAGCCATTTTCCTCCTGGGCCATTACTCTGCAGGGGTAATTTGAATAGGCATTGATGATGATAAACACCACAGTTTAGAAAATGTTAAACCAACCTTATCAGAGCTCACATAGAGAAACAAATTAGGCAAACTGCAGTAATTTCAGCTAATGAAGTTTGATTCTAAACATCCAGATCAATTAGGCTTCAAGTACTTGCTTAGGTTCCTGCTCTGTAAGGCAGTGGGGACCTGCTAGTTGGAGGACAAGGGTTAGGAGGACTCATAGAGGTTTGTAAATAAAGACAAAAGAAGTATTCAATGTTTCCTGGCATGTATTTCACAGGCTTTACTGAATGAGGATCACATCGTATGAAACTGAAGGAAAAGCAGATGCTGCATGTGGGGGCATATCTATGTGTACCTTCCTTATTGAGGGCCTCCTGGGTTGCAGTGCTCTAAAGACCTAGTATTGTGAGAATGCAGCCAGCCTTCTGAGTAAAAGCTACCCTGTAAGAAAATGGGCATAAATGAGGTAAAATGGCTCCATGGAGGGGTGGGGATTCCAGAGGCTGGAAGTCAAGAGACTGGGAGAACTTAATCCTAGTTCTGCCAGGAACTACTGTGTTTTATATCTCTCAGTCTTTGTTTCCTAATCCACAGAATGAGAGATCTAGAATGGATCATTTCTTCTGTCTCTTTAGTTTCAAGCCAGGTCTTCCTCTGAGCTGATGGGAAGTTCTAAGTGTAGAAATGTGTATCTGTGCTGGGTGTGCATGCAGGAGCACGCAGTTGCAAATGCATGTGAGGAGACTGAGGATAGGAGGAAGGAAAGGAATGAGGAAGCAATTCCCAACCTGGCCCTCTCCTGAATTTGGATGGTTAAGTATGTCTTCAGAGACCTTAGCCTCCATGGCGGGCAGGCAGGCAGGCAGAGATGGCCTAGGGAGGCCAACGTCGAGGGCAAGAGCTGGGCCTGGAGAGGCTATTGTCAGGTAGGAGCTGTTATGTGCCCAGTACTGTCCTGAAACTAATTCAGGCCACTATTTGCTATGGTAGTGGCAAGTTGAGAATTCTCACCAGGCACACATCTGAGAAAATTGATGCTTACAGTCACACTTACATATTTGCCTCACCCACAGACCCAGACAAACTGAAGGTATCAACACTTTATTCCCTTCCGTTTCCACTCCCTCTGTGTTCCTCACCACCATGGACACCCTCTACCCCCGCCCTGCTCAGAACTTCCTGGAAACAGATAGCAACCCAGATAAGTGGTCTCCAAATATTTTTAGAGCGCATATTCCCTATCTGTAAATATTTAATAATAAAATACACATGCAATAGTGGTATACAATAATGATTGCATACATTATTAAAATAGAAATGAAAATCACATAAGTTTATAAAAGAACAGATATAGACATTTTCATTTTCCTGCCACACACAAGTTTCATCTCATGTTCCCCCGGATGTAGCCACAGCAGAAGATGTAAGTTAAGCAGTAACCAGATTATCTTGGGTTTTAAAAACATTTTCAGGACTTTGAATTTTATTGGAAGTAGGTTGGGGAATTGCAGGAGAGGACTAGAGCCACATCGAGCATGATACTGAGTTTCAGTGATTCTTTATCCCCATAAGAGATGTCAGCAAAAGTGTGAGTAAAGTTGGCCCTGCAGTGGCAAGTTCTCCTTACCCTATCTTGGGGGTTGGTAGGTGATTGCGCTACTCTCCATGGACAACTCATTCATATTTAACTGGAAACCTCTGAACAAAATATCCTAATCCAAAGTCATGGCCTTCTATAGTGTAAATTTTAGACATCAAGGCACAGTACTCCTAAGGCCTCTATTTCTCTAGCAGTAAAACTGGTTCATGCAAAGTTCAGTCTCCTCTGGGAACCCTTGCATGTCCATCATGTACAGGTTATTTACTATAAAACCTCTAGAAAAATCCCTTATGAGGTCTGCTCTCTCCTTCCCAGGATATTCAAATAGACATTCTCTTTTCAAACAGCTCATAACTATCAAATCACTTGATTTTTATTGCAAAGAAAGAATAATTGCACCGGAATCCAGTGACCATGTTTTTGGGTAGCTCACAGAGAATTTCATAATTCAGAATTAATTAGGCAGTGAGCGAGAACAAGAGGCATATTTTCGTGTATTAATTCATGCCAAGTTCAAACTCATTCCATCTCTGTTGCCTGGTGTGAATAATTATGCCATTAATCCCAGGCAGAAGGAGAGCTATTGTTACTGCAACACATTTCTAAAGCAAACAAAGAAAAATGTCACTTCTCCCCTTCAACTAATGCTCTGAATAGGGCTACATAATAATAATAGTCTTATTTATTTATAGGGCATAAATCCCCTAGGGCTCAATGAGCCACAAGATAAGCAAAATGCCAGTTAAAGAGACAAGGAAAACTTTTCCAGTTATTAATAATTCTGAAACAAAGCCGGGTTGGGGCAAATGACCAAGGGGAGAAGCTGAAAATTTAAGGAGAGCTTGGAAAAGGGCTAAAAGAAAAAGGCAATCGTGTGGCTTTTTCATTTTCCTTCCCCTTCCTATGGCATACTGCTCCCACTGTGACTCAGAGGGCCAGCTGTCTTGTGGGAGAAAAGCTTGACACATTTTTTAGGTTGGTGCAAAAGTAATGGCAAAAACAGCAATAACTTTTGCACCAATCTAATAATCGACCCTGACCATCACCCTGATGCTATACATCCCTTGCTGTGAAAGCAAAATAGGTCGACCTGCCCACTTCCTCATTTCTGAATTTCTTTCCAACTCATAGAGGGTTTACTGAGCATGGAAGTATTGGAGGATCAGTGCAGTTTCCCAGCCAGACTCTCTTATGAGGGTCAGCAATGCATGGGGATCAACAGTCCAGAGAGCGGCCTGTGTGTGTCCTTTCCGGCTTCACAACATTGAAGAGGAGATTGGGGATAGGCTGAGGGGTGGCACTATACAGAAGCAGTGTTACATTTCCTCTGGGACAGAAGGAATAGGGTCAAGGCCTACCAGGCAGGGACCCTGGGTGCCAGAGGTCACAGAAGCATGGGGAGCAGTCCACACTGCCCTGGCACTGGCCCTTCTGCAGAGAGGTGGTGGGTGTGCTGGGTTCACACGTAGCCCTGCCCATTCCTGCCAGCCAGAGCTGACAAGAGATCCTTTAGCCAAAGGCAGAGTGGCTGAGTCAGGAGATGGGGCAAGCCCTTCTCCTCAATGGCTCCTAAACCTAGCAGTGTCTAGAACACAATTCTGTGTTGCATGAATGAAATGAAATGCTCCCAGTCTGCCTCTCGTTCGTTCTCCATTTCACTTGAGGAAGCCACTTGACTTCACTGAGTTTCAGTTTTCCTAGGTACAAAATGCTAACAATATTATACTATGAAGATGAACTATTTGAATTGCTATTTTTGTGGGCCAGAATTTTTAGAATGTCAACAATTTCACATGGTTCACACTAATAATTTATTTATTCCCTCATCCATCAATGAGTGGCCACTATGTGCTTAAAGCTGAGGATTCAGCAAGAAACAAAACAAATACTCTGGCCTTGAATCTGACATCTTAGTCAGGGAGGGCAGAGTATGAACACACAGAGACAGGGAACCTGCTCTCAGGGGTAAATGCTGAAAGAAAAATCAATCAGGATATGAGACTAGAGAGTGTGGAGGTGGCTCCCTGTGACAGGATGGCTAAGAGAGGTTTTTTGTTTTTTGTTTTGAGGGGATGGCATTCGAGTAGAGACCTGAAGGAAGCACAGTTCTCAAGAAAATCAAGATCTGGAGATAGAGCATTTCAGAACAGACATTCCTGCAACTGGAAAGGAATGAGGGGTGGGAAGAGTGGCGGAGGGCAAGATCAGAGGGTAGCCATGGGAAGGATTTTGCAGTTTAATTCTAAATGAGACAGGAAGTCAGTGGAGGGTTCTGAACACAGACGTGATGTTTTTCTAAGATTGCTCTTCTTGTTAAATGAAGCAAGTGGGGGTCAGGGGGAGGGGAGAATGAGGCAGACCACTTAAAATGTCACTGCTGTTATCAGAAGGAAGATAATGGGGACTTGGAATAAGGTGGTAGGGGAGTCCATAGCAAGAAGTGGCTATATTTGGAATATATTTTGAAGATGGAGCTAACAGGAATGACCGGTGAACTGGATGCAAGCTTCTGGAAAGAGAGAAGTCAAGAATGACTCGTAGGCTTTGGGCCTATGGGACTAAGTGGATGGCGATGCCAAGGGGGGATGGGGTGGAGCAGGGTCAGGAGGGGAGGTGAATTCTGCTTTGCACACAATTGCATTTGTTTTGTCTATCGGTCACATGTGGAGAGTTAAGTGGGCCATCTGTAGCTTCATGGAAAGATCAGGACTAGACATAGCTCCGTCCAGCTATTTCAGGGCTGAAGTTAGATCAAACACATGCATAGTCTTAGGGATGTCTAAAGGACAGTACTGTATGAACATAAGAAATAAGAGACTAGTTGCTTCCCCTGGGTTACTATGTCAAATATGGTTATATTAATTTTAGAAATCAAAACTTTCTTCCCATATTCTAAATGATCATCTATTCAATAAGTTGTACAATATAAATTTTAAGAATGTACATTTTCTTGGAACTCAGTGAAATTACTATTATTTGAAGGTAAAATAATGTCTTTTACTAAGTTTTACTTTCCCTGAATTGCTCCCTCACGTGGGGGATAAAAAAATCTCTGGACTCCCTGTCCTAGACAGTAAAAGAGCTCAGTGTGGACACTAGAGGGCGTCATGCAGACAGAGCAGCCGCGGGAACGGGAAGGCGGCAATTTAGGAGTTCACAGATCCCCTCCCTCCCCTGCTGTGTAAATCAGGGGTTCTGGGATTATAAGTCAAGGACGGTAGCCCCCAGGCCACCAACGTGTGACCATTTTGATCAGGTGGCTAATAGGGCCAGGCAGGGTTTTTCCAAAGGGAACTCCTGGCAGATTTAAGGCACATCAGAGGAGAAAAATGAAGCTAAGGAGAGAGGGGACGTGAAAGAGGAAGAGAAAGAAAAATAAAGTAAGCAAAAATGAGCGAAACCAAGATGTGCCTATTATAGAAGAATGGGAGAATTCCAGAAAGTCAGGGCCAGAAGGGGCCTCAGACACTTTTTTTTTCTTTAGTTGGGGTCTTACTGTGTCACCCAGGCTGGAGTGCAGTGGTGTGATCAAAGCTCACCCCGACCACTCTGGGGGGTTCAAGCCATCCTCCAGCCTCAGCCTCCCGAGTAGCTGGGATTACAGGCGAGCACCACCATGCCTGGCTAATTTTTGCATTTTTTGTAGAGAGGGGGGTTTTACCATATTTCCCAGGCTGGTCTGGAGCTCCTGGGCTCAAGCAATAAACCTGTTTTGGTGTCCCAAAGTGCTGTGATTACAGGTGTGAGCCACGACGTCCTGCCAAGAGACCATTTTTATTGAACATTCTGTGTCCCAGATAAAAGGCTGAGGTGCTTCCTCGAGTTTGGGTTGGAGGCCTCCCGGGTTGCTATGCTCTCAGCCAGTGGTCTTAATTTTCCTACCATGTTATCTTTGCAAAGTGTGTGAACCTTACCAGGTGTCCACTAGATGTCACTTCATCCTCAACAAGCCCTAATGTGAGCACCCACTTACTTCACATATTTATTTTCCTGAGTCCTAAATGAACTGTCAAGTATAAATGTAGAATGCTGCTATGGCATAAATATGATGATACAACTCACACTGACATGCTAGATACAATAAATCTGAATTTAAGCTGTAATTACAATAATTGGTCTTGTGATTGCAACTTTAAAAGGGCTCTGGGGATGACATTCCATTTCTCAGAATTCTTAAAAAATTAAAAAAGCTTTCCATGCATGCAGCGTGCAAAATTATACATGAAGAATCAAAGTTTTGGCATCACAGATATGGGCTTAAATCCTGGCTTTCGGTGGTTGCTAGCCCACGATTTGGGGCAATATTTATAAGCTTTCTTGCTTTCTCATCTATAAAATGAAAATAATAATAGTACTATGCCAGAGGATTGTCGTGATCTTAAGTTAAATAAGATTGTTGGTAAAGCTTCTAATTCATTGTATTCTCTCAATAAGCAATCTGTAATATTTATGTCGAGGAAAAACTGATATCCTTAAACAATAAAAGATTCTGACAACAAATAGAGAAATGGACACAGGATATGAATAAATGATTCACAAAAGGAGATAAATACATGTGACCTAAAGTTCACAAGCAATCAAAGGATGCAAAGTAAAGCAACAATGGGAAACATTGTTCTCCCCCTCCTTGGTTTCTTATTTCAGTAAAAGCAGGCTCGCTCAATCAGTTGTCAAAGCCAAACACCTGAAAAGTAAAATCGACTACTTCCTCAAATATGGGACAATTTGACCATCAAAATAAATAATAGGATGATAACCTGTTGAATAAAGTATGGATTCCAAAGTCCACACTGATATAAATAAATGAAAGTATAAACAAATAAGTAGGAGAGAAGGGAAGACTTTTTACAGAAGGAAGTCGGCTAATACTAAATGTAGAAGGAATGACAACATCAGAAAATCATTTGTCAGTCATCTTATTAATAATTCTTTTAGGCAAGAATCATTGCAACTAGTGGGAGAATATTTAAGGAGTATCTCTCCACAAGATACTTAATTGATTACAGAAGGTAAATTGGTAAATTTACTATTTTACTGGAGAAACCAAGCAGGTTGAACTTTAACCAGTGATGGAATGTGACATTGCCAGTAATGGAACTCATTGACAGCAGAGCCTCCTGATGTGATGCAAAAACTCAGCATCACTCCTGTGAGATCCCTGCCAAAAGTCCACAATCTGGATGATCTGGATGTGATCATAGGGACCATCAGACAAACCCAAACAGAGGGCCCTTCTACAAAACAACGGCCTGTCCTCTTAAAAACTGTCAAAGCCATGAAATACAAAGAAAGACCGAGAAACTGCTCCAGATTAAAGGAAACTAAAGAAAGAAAGACAACAAAATGCTATGCATGATCTTGGATTTTCTTTTCCTATAAGGGACATTATTAGAAAAATTGGAAAAATATGAAAAATTTTTGTAGATTAAATAATAGTATATAGCAGTAGTAACTTTGGATTTTAATAATGGTCAAGGTTTAAAACAGAATTTTTTGCTTTTGGAAAAACACACTGAAAAATTTAGGTTTAGAAAGGCAATATACCTGCAAATTACTTTTAAATGGAAGAGAGAGAAAAAAGAAAGAAAAAAAGAAAGAGAATAATTTATAAGCCTTAGGTATACACCCAGTAATGGGATTGCTGGGTCAAATGGAATTTCTATTTCTAGGTCCTTGAGGAATCACCAGACTGTCTTCCACGATGGTTGACCTAATTTACACTCCCACCAACAGTGTAAAAGCGTTCCTATTTCTCCACATCCTCTCCAGCATGTTGTTTCCTGTCTTTTTAATGTTCACCATTCTAACTGGCATGAGATGATATCTCATCATGGTTTTGATTTGCATTTCTCTACTGACCAGTGATGATGAGCTTTTTTTCATATGTTTTTTGGCCACATAAATGCTGAATAAAGAAAATGTGTCACATATACACCATGGAATGCTATGCAACCATAAAAATGGATGAGGTCATGTCCTTTGCAGGGACATGGATGAAGCTGGAAACCATCATTCCTAGCAAACTAACACAGGAACAGAAAACCAAACACCGCATGTTCTCACTCATAAGTGGGTGTTGAACAATGAGAACACATGGACACAGGGAGCGGAACATCACACATCGGGGTCTGTCTGGGGCTGGGGGGCTAGGGGAGGGATAGCATTAGGATAAATACCTAATATAGATGATGGGTTGATGGATGCAGCAAACCACCATGGTATGTATATACCTATGTAACAAACCTGCATGTTCTGCACATGTATCCCAGAACTTAATAGTAATAATAAATAAAAAGAGAGAAAGAGTGAGAAATGTAGAAAATGTTGACATTTGGAATCTTGGTGAAGGGTACCCAGAAATTCTTTGTCTTATTCTTGCAACTTTTCTGTAATCCTGAAATTATATCAAAATACAATTTTTTTTAAACTAGCTTCTTCCTTTTTCTTACCCCACAAATGTATCAATCACCGAGTCCCTACGATTCCATTTCCTAAGTGCCTCAGCAACATAGTCACTTCTATTTTTCTTCATTGCCACTATCCTAATACAAATCACCCTTCTTGCATGAACTCCTTTTAATTGGGCTTGTATTTGAGGTCCCAACCTATCAATTAGACAAGAAAAGGGAGTAAATGTAAGGCTTGGAAAATAAAGTAGTAATTTTCACAGATGATATGCCTGTCTTCCTCTACATAGATGACCCAAGAGAATATACAAACTAGTACGACTAATTATCCTCAATGAGATCAATATACAAAAACCAATTCCTCTGCAACAACCAATGAAAATGTGTATTTTTAAAGGTAACAGTAATAAAAGTACAGGATGTCTAGAAACAAATCCAATAGATACTTAAGACATGTACAGATTAAAATAATAAAAGCTTATAAAGAACATAAAAGAAGACTTAATAAATTGAAAAGATATACAATATTGATGGTGTAGCAGAGCTACAAGTTATCTATATGAAATCTTGTCACCAACTTTTTTGCTAGCAAAATCCACAATTTAGGGAGAGAGGAGTATAAAATGTGTTTTTGCTCAATTTTCTTTCAAATAGGCATAATTCTTTACAAAGTTCTGACCAACAGATGGTAAACAGAAGTCTGAGGTCATTTCTATTTTATTGTCATTTTATTTCTTTGTTTTGCTTTTTGGGTGTGGCATCAACCCTTGTTCTTCTTCCTTTTTCCTGATAGAAATCAAGACGTAATCCCTGGAGTAGCTGCAACCATCTTGAGACAAGGAAGCAATGAGCATAAGGCGGAAAATCAACATATACGAACAGATGCCCAAGACACTAATGAGAAACACTGTGAGAAACATTGCACAGTCACTTCAGCAGCCCTGGACTGTTCACCTCCAGACTGCTTGTCATATGAGAAACAGAAACCTGTTTGCACTACTATGTCAGGTTTCTCTTACTTGAATCCAAAATGTTGCTGAATGTTACAGATGGGAACACACAAAGTTTTAAAAATGGTCATTCTCCCCAGACTAATGAATAAATTTAAGTAGACAAGTGTAATCTTTATCTGGTTAGAAAACCCTGCTGCTTTTTGCAGAGTTGTGTGAAATTGCAAACAGGAAACTGCTACATCCGGTTCTGGTCACTCAGGCTTTTGCTGGGACCAACCCAGACACCTAGAGGTTGTGTGCTTTACTTACTGCATGTACCTGTTTCTCCACGGGGCCACTCCATAAGCTCTTTCTGCACAGGGACAGCCCATCCTCAGCAGTGACCTTAACCCCAGACCACCCCTCTTTCCATCCCCTTGCCCACAATCATGTTCTGTTTTGACATGGAGCAGGATCTGAAGGAGTTTTCGTAGAGCTGATTCCATTGCAGGGGCGAACATTCACTCTCAGTGTTCTCAGGGTGGGGAGCAGGGGAAGTGGGGGTGGAGGGGAAAATTGGTTTTCCTCGCCTACCTCAAAATGAGAAAAGAGGCTGAGTTTGCTAAGAAATAACCTGGGGGTTCTGGTCACTCTTGAGGGGCTTCTGATAAATGATTCATCGGATACCTTTTCCCTCACCCACTCCTGTGATCACACACACCACATGGACATGAGCAATCTTTTCCAGGCCTGCACGGCCCTCCACTACTTCTCAGGTGGGCACTGCCCTTGTAGCACAGGTCCATGAGTGACCTGAATTTTTCTGGCTTTTGTTTCCATTCCTAATGTAGAATTTTGGGGTTCCAGGTACATTACTCACATCTTCACCTTTTCCCTTCTTCCACATAATTCTTGAAAGTCCCTCAAAGGAGATGCGTCACAAGTTCTCATACGCAAGTACTTGGCCGGTGCCCGGAGCTCTAGGTTTTCCCTTCTTCGACATTGGCTCACCCTCCTTCCTGCTGAGGCTGACACTGCCTGCAAAGCTACATCAAAGCACCTCAGCACTATCTGTGTTAACACCACTGAGCCATCATCTTCTCTAATGCCTCTTAAATGGGCACCGGCCATCAAAACCCAAAAAGATGCTGTGTTTTCTTTAAACTTCTTCAAAGCACACAAACCTCAGTGTCACACCCCTGGATGGTGGCTATACCTCTTTGACATTTCAACACCAAAGAAACTCTATTTGTATCTTGGTGTCTCTCATAAATTTTTAGTGCAAAGGATGCTTTCATTTTGCATGGCCTCTTCCATGAGCTGTGCTGGGACAGAAAGCTGTGCTGTCTCATTCTGCTCTCTCTCCTCCCATTATTCCTTCTTTTTGACCTAACGCTGATGCCCTACTTCGAAATTTTCAACAAAGGGGATTCTTTTAGTCCTTCTAGTTTCTAGAGAAATGAGAGACTTTGCTGGCTGGGCCCAGGTGTATAACCTCTTTTGGCTTCCAGGCTTAAGCATGTGGAATTTGATTCTCACTTCCTCACACACTGAGCTGCTTTCCCTGTCCACTTCTCCTATGAAACCCTAAATCTTCTCAGTCACGTTTCAGGGCCTGCTGTGGCTTTTTGAGAGCTTTCTCTAGCACCTGCATCTCAATTTCCATTCAATGATGAGAGGAGTGCTCATCGAGCCCCATCACTGTAACATACCACACAGTTTGGGTATAAGCAGCAAATGCTCAGTCATGGATGATGGCAAAGTTGTAGGCATAAGGATGTTTACACCAGATGTGTTAATAATGAAAAAATACAAATAATCTAAATGACCCCAAATAAGTAACTGGTTGAATAAATAGTGCTGTATCCACACAATGAAGAATTCAGCAATAGTTAAAATTAGTGGTGTGGAAGTAATCTCAAAGAGCCCAAGGATGGCCCACATCGGAATCACTCAGAAGCTTGTAAAAATACAGACTTCTGGGTGTGGATCCCAGTGACAAAATCAGAAGCTCTGGGAGTAGACTTGAAATCCTTATTTTCATAGGTAACTCCAGTTACCTATGAAAATCAAAGTTTAAAAATTTACAACCATGGCAGTATAGTTAATTATGAAGTAAAATGATCATAATATAGTTAGATGAAAATAGTATGTTATAAAAAAGAATTTATAATATCGTTCCATTTAAAAAATAAATAGTGTGGCTAGATAGGTGATATATAAAGGTAGATAGGTAAAGGCTGAAAGAATTATGCCAAAATACTAATCCTGGTTAGTGGTGGGTTTATAGAAGATTCTTATTTTACTCTTTTTATTTTTTGACTTGTTGAGTCTAATTTCTAAATTTCCAAAATAAGCATAATTTATGTGTGTTTAAAGAAAACAATAAAAGTTGTTTTGTTTTGTTTTTTTTAAAAAAGGATAAGAAGTAAATGACATAGGACCTTTAAATTTACTTATGCTTTGGATTTTTAAAAAAAACAAGGTAGTCTGCAAAAATTGTGTACCACATAATAAATAAAAATTTTAAATGAAGAGTTAGAAATAAAGGGGAAACAGGGGTGCTAATATAAATGAGGCCAGGATTAAGGTTAGTGTCCAAGAATGCATTGTCCTAAACTTCAGTTATGTTTCCAAAATGACCTATAAATTTCCCTCTTCCTAATGTCACATGACTAGACATGGGCAGATGGGGAGAGGGAGGTTCAACATCATGAGACATTAGGGAAACACAAATCAGAAACACAATAAGATACCATTTCATGCCTACTAGGATAGCTAAAAAAATAAAATGTAATATTTTAAAGGAAAGCAAATGTTGGCAAGAATGTGGAGAAATTAGGACGCTTGAACATTGCTGCAGGAATGTAAAATGTAGAATTGTAAATGTAAAATGATAAACAGTTTGACAGTTGCTCAACATAGCAGCACTACACACAATAGCTAAGAGTGGGTAATGTCTATCAACTAACGAATGGATAACAAAATGTGATATCTATACAGTGGAATATTATTCAGTCTTAAAAAAGAATGAAGTACTGATTCGTGCTACAATATGGGTGAATCTTGAAAACATTACACTTAGTTAAAGAAGCCAAACATGAAGCATTGCATATTGCATAACTCCATTTACATTAAACATCTAGAATAGATACATCTATAGATATAGATTGTGTTTTTCAGGGGCTGAGGAAAATGGAGGAATGAAGTGTGATTGCTTCATAGGTATGTAAGTTACTTTTTGGGTTAATGAAAATGTCTTGGAACTAGATAGAGATAATGGTTTTGAAATATTGTGAATGTACTAAATGCTACTGGGCTGTGCACTTTAAGATGGTTCATTTTATGTTATATGGATTTTACTTTGATTTTCTAAAAGTAGTACTTTGTGAAAGTTAAACTCAAGAATACTGAGGTATTCCAGAAGATTCCGTTTGGAAAGAGAGAGGAAGTAATTAGCCCAGTTTTGTACCTTTGAGTTTGACCTTCAGTTGGATGGTCTTTGTTCATAGAGCACCCAACTGAAGGTGCCAGAAGTCAGTTAGGATTATCAATCTGGAGCTAGGGAGAGAATTCTGAACTGAACCTTTATATTTGAGAATCATCAGGTGGATGCTGGAAATTCAACCTACATAACCTCACATGTGGGTGTGGGTTCTCTTAGAGGTTCCTAACAAAAATGAAGTGGAGTATAGGCCCCAGTGGTGAAACCCTGTCATTTTTCCTGAAAAAAATTCATCTGTGTGGACTTCACATTCATTCATTATTTTTAATTAAAGTGGAGTATGGCATGTAAATTTTTCACCTTCCAGAAAAGCCTTTGCTGTAACATGGTTGGATTCATTTGACATGACAGAATAGTATTTAAAAGACATGACCTATGATTTGCACATTACCGGAACAATCAGCCACAGACACCTCTTCATCAACTTTCATCTCTTTGTGCCTGAAGTGTGAAGGTGTATCCTCCTCACCTTTCCCGGTATTTGATCCCAGGCATTTGTGGTGAGCTTATTGGAGAGCCCACCCATGATTGATGTGTCAGAAGGAGGGATGTGATGCCATGGCTGAGGTAAAGCCAGCTCATAGTTTTTTCCAAATCTTTTCTAATGTTTCACTCAGAACAGGTTTCAGTGCACAATACTTAAAGCAGCTTTTTTTTAAAATATGGTAAACCTTGATAATTGTTTAATCTAGATGATGAGTGTGTGGGTATTACTGTACTATTTTCTCTGTGTTTTATATGTTGAAATATTTATAATTTTTAACAGAATCTTTAACATTATGATGACTTACAGTCCACACAAGTTTATTAAACATCAATTTTGTTTAAGTTAGGAGGTTCCATACATGACCAGTGACTGCAGAATAAACCAGTTTGATGATGGTTTCCTATTCCAAATAACAGCCTATGTCTAGATTGCCATGAAGAATGCTGTGGAGTATGAAGATGGTTAACATCCATTGGGTCAATAAGAAGTGAAGATAAAATTTGACATAGATTAGAAGATTTGAAATAATCTCAGAAGAGAAATAGAAAATTAAAGACAGCCTCTTTTACAAAAAAAATTAAGGGGAACATAAGAGTTGTTCAAATTTTCTGAATGGCTGGCATATGCAGGGGAAATTATAGGGTTAAAATCTGCACACTAGGTTAACTTTATGTATTTGGCTCAAAATGAAGATGTAAAGTTCATCAGCATTTACCTGGGTAAAACTACATCATTAAATTTGTTTATGCCAAGTTCTGGGCATATTTCACATACCTTATCTCATTTAATCATTTTAGCAGTCCTATGTGCTGACATTTTTTAACATATATGGAAACAGCTCAAGGAGTTCAAATAACTTAGTCTTAAGTCACAAAGTTAGTAAATGGTCAAGCTGATATTCAAACTTGGGTCAATCTGTTGCCAAACCTATCTCTTGCCAAAAGAACATGCTTCATGGGGATAGACTGCTCTGAAATTTATGTGTTTTAATTTGTTTATGGTTTCTTTTAGTGTGCAGATATATTAAACATTTGCATTTCCAAATTTAACATGTCGTAATTATCAATGTTTATATCCTGCTGGCTACATAAAATGGTGCTCAAATCTTGAAGACACTCATACTCTACAAGGAACTCAATCATCCATCATTTCCGAGAATTGCCATCACATAACCTCCATGAAAAAAATTTGAGTTGATGTGACAACACTTCTGTATGCTTACCTCTACCAAGTTTTTTTATCTTTACTATTATTTTTTTACCTTTAATTTTAAAATGTTGATATTCATAACAGAATAACTTTTTCAACATGCCCATTTCTGTAGTCCTGCTTGTATTCATACTATTTTCTGGGAATAAAAACTCTACCGTGATGTGAATTGTCTTCTGCTGTACTTCAGAGACTTTTCCACAGTCTATTTGCTGAGCAATGGGCAAGCTTCAGAAACTTTTAAAAAGACTTTCATTAGCTTGCATTGTATCTAAATGTCCCTGAAAACTGCCAATATTTTATGGATCTTTAATTACTGTGGCACAGTAATATTTTTGGAGGGTTCTTAAAGTCAGGTGTGTTCTGCCCCTAAGCTTTCAGAGATGATTCAGCTTTCTTCTGTCAAGGGCTTCTCTTTTTTGCATTTCAGGATTGGCCCCTTGGCCCCTGGCAGCCCTTCACAAGTTTCCACCTCCACTGCTACTTTCTCATGCTTCTGGCTGTTTTTCATCTTGATTCCTTTCCCTCTGTTTTGTTTCTTTCCTTATTCTTCTTTCTCCTTTTTCTCTCTTCTTCTTACCTTTTTGATTTTTTTTTAGATTTAAGCTATGAGCATTTGGCATTTGTTGTTATTTCCCTTAGTAAGAAGATTCCTTTCCATGAGATCAGAGAATTTTATTAGGACAATGTATGGGCCCTGTGGTCTTTGTAATGAGCTTATCCCTCTCACTTCCAGATGCATGATGTTTCCAGACCCACATCTCACATGAACGAGATATCAGTGAACATTTCGTAGAGACGATGACAACCTCTAGAAACCATAACGAGGTAGTGAATCCAATAGAGTGCGTCACCAGAGCATCACCAGCTACTCCATGAGCAGAAAATTTAGATTGGAAACAAGACACTGTGATGAAGATAAAAGAAGAAAGCCAACTAGTAAAAGGGAGAGAAAGAGGGAGAGAGGAGCCTTCAACCTAATCATCTCATAGTCATAAGATGGCTCCTCCTTCTCTAGGCAGAATGTTCAAGTTCCCAGCAGGATGAGAAAGGGACAAAAGACTAAAGAGAAGACATACTTTAAAAACACATCTTCTGGAAAACTTGCCTGTTGACTTTCATTAGCTAGAATTGTATCACTTGTAAATTCTTACATGCAAAGGAGTCTGGGAAACTTGAATATTTTTAGCTGGGTACTCTACAACTCAAGAAAAATTTGAGTTCTTTAGTAAGGAAGAAGAAGAGATGGGTATTAGGCAGCAACCATCAATGTCAGCCACAAATAATATCCCCAAAGCACTGAATCTTACAGCCTTCTCCACAAACATGAACCATGAAAATCTTAAGGATGCTTTGGAGGGATCTTAATAAAACTCATCTCCCAGAGAAGACAGGTTTGGACTCTGTAATGAAACTATGCACTTCAGATTGGCAGCCCAGATATAGGGGGACCCGGATACAGCTTGGACCTGTAAGAGATATTTGGATATGTTTGCTTAGTCACCAGGGAGGGGACTCATGCAACCAGACCTGTGATAGCCCACAGGAAAAAAAATTGGCCCACCCTATCGCACCATGTCCTTGTGTGCGGACAGCTGAAAGGTTAGTGGGAAAAGCCATAAGCTTATCATGTTTCTTCTTCATTGTAGTGTCTGAAACACCTGTGGTCTTATGAAATCTCCCCCAGCCAGTGACAGGAAACTAATTCTGAAACCACCAGATTTTTTTTTAACCCTTGGGGTGGGGCAGAGGTCTCTTTGGGCTCCCTGCCTGGACAGAGTTGATAACTGTGTGCGTGTCGACTGTGGCAGGAGTACTCTCTCCTGGAATATCAGTAAGCAGGGCCATGCAGGGGCGAGTCTCCATGACCCTCAGACTCTACCACCTTGGCACTTTCTCTTTCAGTCCTTGACCTGATGTTTTCCCTTCCTGACCTAGCCTGGCTACTGCTGGGGCCCAGGTGAGCTATAAAACCTTCTCTCTCAGATTTTTCCCTCTCAATTTAACTCAGAAATCTGCTCAAGGATACTCCTGATGCAAGAAAATCACAAGACCACTCCCCACCATCACCACTGCTAAGAGGTGCAGGAGATCTGACCTTATCCTGTGTATCCGGAGATCTCTAAGGGGACCAGGGAATGGCTGCTATGCAGATGGTGCAGGGAGGTTTCAAGAGGGCTTGGAATCCAACGGCACACACGGGATATACCGTAATACCAAAAGGAAGTTTAACTTGGATAAGGATTTTCTGTGTAGTAGTTAAGTCTGCACACTTTACAGCCAGACTGCCTAGATCTGAAGCCTGGTTCTACCATTACCTAAATACACAAACTTGGCTTAACCTGGCTGTGCCTTGGTTTCAACTATAAAATAATCAATCATAATAATAGCACAGCCTCCCAGGACTCTCGTAGGTTAAGTGAATTTCTATAAATCACTTAAAATATTACTAAATGCAGAATAGATGTTCAATAAATATCTGCTGGTTATTATCCCACGCCTCTTATTCATGCACTCCTACGTACTCCACACACAGTCACACACACACACAGTCTCAATTTAGGTGTGAGACGAAAGTTAGAGGAAATGGAAAAGGGGGAAATGAAAGATTCAGATGAGGCAGAGTAAATTAACTTAGGAAAAAAAGTAAAAGAAAGGTCATTTTTTATTTCTTTAGGTCACATTCCAGGTGGGATTGTTGTCTTCCTTTTTTCTCCTCATCTTTTCTTTATCTTGCTTTACCCTTAGAACATACCAAGATTCTGTTAGGTGGACTATCTCTGATTAATGCTTATTCATTTTCTATTGTTGTAACAAACTACCACAAATTCAACACCCTAATATAACACCTAATATCTCATAGTTTTGTAGGCCAAAAGTCTGGGCAGGCTCAACTGAGCTCTCTGCCCAGATCCCAGAGAGACAAAATCAAGATGTCAGCCAGGCTGAGCTCGCAACTGAGGGCTCTGGGAAAGAATGAGTTTCCAAACTCATTCGGGTTGTGGACAAGATTCCATCCCTTGCCACTGTAGGACTGCAGGCCCATTTTCTTGCTACCTTCAGTCGACAGCAGCTCTCAGCCCCTACAGGCTCCTCTCAGTCCTCAGCACAGGACCCCCGGGATCTTTAAGCCAGCAGGAGTACCTCAAATCCTTCTGAAACTTGGAACCTCTATGTAGGACTTTCTCTGCTGCAACCAGCTGTGAACACTCTCTACTTTTGAAGGGCTCATATGATTAGATTACCCAGACAGCCCCCCATTTTGCCGTACAATGTAACATAATCATCCTAGCCACAGATTCTAGCCTGCTCACAGGTTCCAATCACACTCAGAGGGGAGGGATTATACAAGGGTGAGGATCACTGGGGGTCATTTTAAGATTCTGCCTGCCACAAATGCCATGAAGTTCAAGGGTAATAATTGAGAAAAATGAGCAAGAGGCAGTTCAGGGTCACTTGAAGAGTTCAGTTTGAGATATCTCCCTCCTAGGACATTAGACCTTCTCTGGATCAGGTTCAAGATCATCTCAAAGGCTCAGACACTCAGGGAGTGAACATCAATCCAATCAGAAGACACAGAGGACTGGGTAGAAATAAGACCAGGTGGACTTGTGGGCAGGCCAAGGGGTTAAGACAATGTTCACCTGGATTTGACCTGGGAGATCAGGGGAGACCTGGCCTTAAGGATCACAAGACATCAGTGGAAGGTCAGGACATTCAGTGGACCCTGTAAAAAGGAGTATTTTCTTCTCATGGGTTCCTCCAAGAAATATGAAGACTGGTTCAGCTTCCAGTGATAAGAAAAAGTCTAGGCTAGTAGGAGGCAAAAAAAAAAAAAGAGACTTAATAAGGAGGAAGATTAGGCTAGTGTTCTGAGAAACTGTCAAGTGAGTCAAAGCTTAGGTCTCATCCTCCAGTTGGAGGGCCCCAAAGGAAGGATGGGTTCTCTCTTCCTTTAGAGAGGAACTAAAGGATAACAGGCCTTAGACACCTGAGAGGGTGATTGTTCACACTGGAGACATCAGCCAATTTGTATACTTATTATGACAAATTCAACAACACATTTTAACAAAGTGCCCTGTTCTAATTCAGCCAGTATACTGTGATAATTTTCTGATAGACGGAAGTAAGCAATCTCAGAAAGGGGGGTGTCTTTTTCTAATTTGTATAATGGTACCATGTGGGCCAGCAGAGGTCCCGTGGCCCTCTTGCCCATGGAAGCCTCTTGGACAGGAGCTCCACTTGCATATGACTACCACCTGCCCCAACCCACCTCAACATTCCATCTGTAGTAACCGCCTCTCATAAACTGTGCCCTCTGCAGAAAGCACAAAACCAAAATGAGGATCACCAGTCTGCAGCAGGAGACCACAAAGTAACAGAAGGTCTATTTCACCCTAGCGGCCACCACAGATGTGACTGGACCCAGTCAAAGCCACCTCAGAGCAGACCTCTCCCAATTCTTAATAAAGATGGCCTGGGTTCCCTGTCAACTTCCTATTCACAGAAGCTGCCAAAGCAAGGTCAGCCCCCCATGGGTGATTTCAACTGATAGAATGTCAGGAAACTAGAGATGGAGGTGGTAAGGAAGTGAGGCTAACTTCCCAGAACAGTCTCTTTACTGCATTCCCTTTTGCCCTTCAGCGTGACTATTTTGTGCTATATTTGCTGCCACCCTTTCTCTTTTCCTGTAGAAAAATATTCTATGTAATATGCCCCTTAAATAAACACAGTGATGCTGGCATTCCTCTATTCAGCTGTCATCCTCTACAGGCTTGAAGTTGGTGGAAAATAGCATCTAGACTTCTATATAAAGCTCCCAGCCTGGGTCATCAATAACTGTCTCTTAAAAGTACAGGTGTGCCCCAAGTCCCAAGTACCCAGTATCCCATTTTTTTTTTTTTTGAGATGGAGTCTCATTCTGTCACCCAGGCTGGAGTGTAATGGCACAATCTCAAATCACTGCAGCCTCCGCCTCCCAGGTTCAAGCAATTCTCCCGCCTCAGCCTCCCGAGTAGTTGGGATTACAGGTGCCCACCACCATGCCTGGCTAATTTTTGTATTTTTAGTAGAGACAGGATTTCACCTTGTTGGTCAGGCTGGTCTCGAACTCCAGACCTCGGGTAATCTACCTGCCTCTGCCTCCTAAAGTGTTGGGATTATAGGCGTGAGCCACCATACCCGGACACCAATATACCAACTTTTAACAATATGGAGAGATGTTTTCCTCTTCAATCACAACCTCTGGTAACAATGTTTCAAGTGTAAATCAAAAAGACCTCAGATCAAAACAACATAAGATTAAGGATTCACTTATAAGTGGCATTTGAGCATAGCAGTTACAAGCCACATCACTGGGTTTGAAACCCAGCCCTGCCTCTAGCTCTGAGGCACTGTGCCAGATATTTACACACCCCTGCTCTGGTTTCCTCATAATGATATCCACTCAAGAGCTTAAGAATTAAATGGGTTAATACACATAAAGCACTTTGAAAAAAGCCAGGCCCCTAGTAACATCTGATAAATATTAGCTATGTTATCATTTACTATTTTGCCTACTATTCTTATAAACACAGAGACTTTTCTGGACTTTTACTCATTTGGGGAACTGATAAAAAAGGTCAAGATATAAAATAAACTTTAACTTTTTTTTTCTTCATTAGTTAGTACCCTACCCTGGGTTGCTGATCTCACCACAGACAGGCTGTCCATCCCTCAGTCTGGAGGTTAAGTCGCTTGGGTTTCCCCCCTCTAGATACTGCCCACTGTCTGTCCACTGGCTGACCTAGCTGCAGAAATGTCTTCCTGTCCTCTTTGCAGGATTAGGGCATGCTCTTTAGTACTGCATCTAAGAGTCCTGTCCCCTTCGTGTGGGGTTTGTAGTGAAATGGTCCTAAGCCCTTCTCTTTCCTGGAGGCCCCATAACACCTCGGCCTTGCAGGCATAGACCCAGAAACAAACAGCTTCTATCATCCAGAACATTTATGGGCTCAGAATCCGAAGGTTAAATGGCATACCTCCTGCCCTTAAAACGTTTATAGTTTAAAGGAGATGTGCCATCTGCCAGTAAGTTATGACAATTGAAGTCCTAAGTCATCGTAAGTTGTATAATAAAGTTAGAAAGGCATGGAAGTGTGGTGGAAACCCCTCCTAAACATCATGGGAGTGAAGGGAGGCTCCTAGAGGTGGCTGCATTCAAACAGAGACCCGACCAAAGGGAGACACACCCAAGGCACTCTGAGTGTGCCAAAAAGCCCATGTAAATGCAGCTTGGAGAATCGAAACTGGGCATTTCCTGATAACCTCAAGTAACTCTGTATTATTCTGTTACCAAATAGAAGGGTTAGTAATTTGGACAAGACTGAGCTGGTTGAGGCCTCCCCAAACCCCACTTGCATTCTCACTTTTGGCATTTTAAGAAACAGGTTTTGTCTGATATGAAATTTGAAAATAATAGACAGCTTTTAGAAGGTAAGTTGCATTAATTTGATTTTAAAACGAAAATCTCATTCTGGCAACACTGTGAAGCAACTCTATGATAATAATTCTCATCAGGTAAATCATTATAAATATTATTTCCCAACCCAGACTTGTTTTTGCACTTTATGATACCTTTGGTTGAACAGAAGATTTACATTTTTGAAGACTTTATCAATTTCTGCCAATTACCTTTGAATTCCACATATTGATGGAAAATAAATTATTTTTTAGCATAATTTCTCAGAACATTCCAGAAACTCTACATATGTGAAGCCTCAAGATGATTTGTTTAACAAACAAGAGAACACTTTACATCTTCAGCTGTATGTTTGCATTACTGGCAAAGTCTTTCCTGGCCCCTATATAAGGTCAAATTCGCCTATCATACTGTCTCATAATTTTTTTTCTTCAGATTACTTGCCACCATTTATAATGATATAAGTATGTTCTCTTTGGTTAATGTATGTCTCACTCCTCAAGATTAGAAGCTAAATCTGTTAGTAGTGTTCACCATTTCATTCCCAGTGCTTTGACAGTAACACTTATAGGACAAGTACTTAATACATCTTTTTTAAATGAAAGAATTTCCCAGACTTGCGACATTTCCATCTTCATCTGTATTATGTGAAAACCCTTTTCAAGGGACTGATTCTTCAATGTTGCTATAATTTGGCTATACCCTATATCAGCTCACAGCAACAAAAATATTCATAATTTGCAAGAAATAGCATCTTCCGCTTTGATTGAAGGCCCACCGTGAACTCTTTCTGAGGTTCCAGCTGTGGCTACAATAACTATAAAAAAATCAACGGCTCTTTCTACAGAGTGAACCCTAGAAGGGTGATCTGTGGTTGCAGCAGTTAATTGCAAGTTTGTGGTTATTGAGTAATCACAATAAGTTCTCAGCTCTAACTCATCCCCTCAATATTTTGTATTTTTCTATGACACGTCTTCAACGTATTATCTTGTTTTTATCAAATTTAGAGCACTGAAAATGTTGCCACGTTTTATTATTATGAGTGACTCAGTGGGATGTCTACCAAGCCATAGCACAGAGGGTTTTCACAAATGGATTCCACCCACCACGTTCCTGATGTCTGCCTGTTGCAGGTTTCCCCAAGTGTGTCATTTGTGCTCTCTTCCCTTCCATCTGGTGAGAGTTTAGGTTGGAAGCAAGATACCAGAGGCAAACATTGAGGTGGAGCATCAGGCATGTAGTGTGCAGTCATTTTATAATAAAGAAATCTTTATGATAAAGAAAAAACTGGGATGGAAATTACATTAAATAGAGAGAGTTAGTGGAATTCCTAAAGATGAAAATCTATTCTTTATAGAAAAAGCAACACTGAGGATACACAATTAGTCTTCACTTTTAGAATGTCATGTTCCTAGAAAGGAACCTTAATGGCGGAAGGCAGACATGCAGAAAGGGGCCTGAACATCACTCAGTTTAAAGTAACCATTAAAACAAAAGACAAAGGGGATGAGATCAAATGTCAGAAATCAAATAATCTATAGGGAGACATAAAAAGTTACACGGATTTGTTGCATGAACTGAGAAAAATGCAAAAATTCACTTGCAGATAATTAATTCATTCTATGTTTTCTCCAAGCTGATTCTCTGGAGATTCCAAGAAGCTACTGGAAAGTCACTATTTTATTCTATCACTCACCCTTCAACAGCCTTCTAAGTATCTACTAAGTAACTTACAAACTATTGGTTTATTTCTCACTACCACTCTCCTTATGACTCTATACTCATCTCATGTCTTAAAGTCCACATCTTGTGTATTTTGCAACATTTCCTATCATCCACATCATTTCCTGACAAGATAAAAGCACTCCATTGTCCTCAAGGCTGTCACTGAGCACACCATAGTCCACATTCAATTATTCTTTGGCTGCTGTGGCCATCACTGTGTGACTGAATAATCACATAACTGTAATACAAGAATAATGAAGTATATGGAAGTATGAAATAAAAGACAGGCTTCTTTGAGGCCAGCAGTTTCTTCTGAAGGACTGAGCCACAGCTCTTCCTTTGTCACTAAATTATTTGCCAATATAGACATCTCATTTTCCCAATGAGATGCTTTGCCTGTAGAAGGCATATATGAGTTTCTTTTCACACTGCTATGAAGAAATACCTGAGACTGGGTAATTTATAAAGAAAAGAAGTTTAATCAATTCAGAGTTCCACATGGCTGGGAGGCCTCAGGAAACTTACAAGGGACACAGAGCTAAACCATATCAAGGTCCAAGATATTCTTCCTTCCCACACTTGGGCTGAGAATCTCCGAATGTTCTTTATAAGGCTGCAGTGCTAGCTTTACTCTACCAATGGGAAATATTTAGGTGAAATTCCTGGTCAGTCTCCCAGAAAAGTATTGTAAAAGGGAAAGAGAAAAGACCCTCCATTACAAGCCTTGGTTAAACAGAGGGGAGAAATAATTAAACAGTGCCAGGAGATAAAAGACTTCTTTTTCTTTCTCTTTTAGAGACAGGGTCTTGCTATGTTGTGCAGTGGCTATTCACAGGCATGATCACAGTACACTACAGCCTCATACACCCAGGCTCAAGCAATCCTCCTGTCTCAGCTTCTTGAATAGCTGGTACTGTAGGACACACCACCTCGTTCAGCTGAGAAAGTTTTAACAGCATAATGGCCAAGAAAATTGTCTTGTTTTAATTTATGAAAAGACTCCCTCTCTTACCTTTAACTTCCAAACTGAGACGAAGAAAGAAGTATCAAAAATTGTACTTTCTCACTTTGTCCTGTCCAGACTCCTATAAAAGCAGAGCCTGAAGCAAGGATAAAAAGATAACCATTTGTTTGGGAGGTACAAATCCAGGGCAATGGCAGTGAGGAAAAAGAATGAGTCAAGTAAAGATGCAATACAATTTGATGTATTATAGTACCATAGCTGCCCACTACTTCACAACAAGTTGCTAAGAGATGAGGCAAGTTGCTTAGCAAGCTCGGACATTCAGCACGTAGGACTTACTTCTCTAGAACAATTTCAACGACTGTCACAGGAAAGAATAGCATTCAGTGTCTGCAACAAAAAGCTAAATTTATTGCTTGCTAGGCAAGGGAGAACACTACTTATAAAACAGTGTCTCTGAACCAAGCAAGAACTAATCTTATCCAGGATTTGGGAAATGTGCAATCTAGAACTAGTGAGCTCTCAGAAGTGGGGTTTGGAGGATTTTCCACTGTGTAAGTATGGGCACTGGAATCAGGTTGTAGCTGATTGGTTCAGCTACATCTCTCCCCTCAGCTGCCACTCAGGAAGCCAGGTTTTATGCCTCATAGTATGCTATTTCATCCAAGTCCAAACATGGACCAGCAACCTGGTATAGATGGAGCATCAACTGAGAGGAAGAAAAGAGAAAGAGAGAGAAAAAGAAATAGTACTGCTTGTTTAGTCATGGATCATTGAGTTAGATGACTGAGGGCCTGGCCCTGGACCGTGAAGACAAAGGCACAAACCTTTCTTGATGAGGGGACCAAGGTGGGTGTTATCTAAAGGGAATAATATCCCAGAATTACTAGGAATCTCAGTTCCTCTTCTCAGTTTTCCTTCAAAAATGAATGGAAATTTTGACCCCAAACTACTACCCCCACACTGCCCTCCATAAATGACTGATTCTGATTTTGCCTAAAACATGAAGAAGACAAAACCTTTTCACTGTGCAACTCATGAGAGACCATTATAACGATCCTTCTTGCCAGGGATTTACCACACCTGGACCCACTACATAACAGTAATTTGCAAGTATGCCCTATCAGAGAAGGAGTAGAGCTTGGTCTCTGTGCCCTGGTGATCTACCCTGAACAAGAAAGCTCCAGGTCTCCAAACACTGGAACACATGTCAGAGCAGAGCATCTGGTCTGGTGAGCTGTGATTAAAGGTAGAAAAAGACCTTCTAGCGCTGCTAACTCTCCCCGTCTCTGATCTAGCTCTGCTTCTCTCGTTAGTCTATTCACATCCTCTCTTTTATCTTGATAGATTTCCCTAACAGCATCCCACTGGGGAGCACTTCCAAATTCAAACCTGCCCCAGGAAGAGGGTTGGTAGGAGAATACCAGAATCACAGGTTTGTGTGAAAATTAGCCTGGAGAGAAAGGCTTTCTTGCGTTCTTGTGGAAACCTTTGTCTTCTTAGTAGAGAAGAGATGGATTAAGTGGTTTGTGTAGCTTTCACAAATATTTTTTATTAGGGTAAGGAAATGTATTTCCATTTTTGTTTACTAAAAGGGTATTTTTGTTATGAGGAGATGTTAAATTTTATCAAAATCTCTTATGTTTATTGAGATGACTTTATTATTGTTCTCTTAAATATGTGTGGCAAATTATGTTAATTGATCTGTCTAAAGTTAAATTAGGTCTGCATTCTTAGATCTGCAAACCCAACTTGCTCATGATGTATCAACCATTTTCTATATTGTTGGGCTAATTTTGAGAGTTAATACTTTATGTAAGGCTTTGATTCAGTGAATCATGCATGAGATTGACTTATAAATTTCCTTTCTTATTCTGTTCTTTGAATCAAGGTGATGCCAATCTTAAATAAATTGAGATGAGTAGTGTTCCTTTTTCTCTTCTCTGGGAAAGTTTGTAGAATAATAAAAGTCTTCCTTTCTTCAGTTTCAGTAGAAATTAACAGTAAAGTCATCTAGGTCAGTTCTCTATGTAGAAAAATTTTTGACTTCTGGCACAATTTCTTTGATTGTCCTAGTATTACTCAACTTTGCAATTTCTTTGTAAGTCCATGTTGTTAGGTGGTGATGTTTCTATTTTGTCCAAAATTTCAAATTTATTAGCATAAATGTTTTTATAATATTCTTGGCTTATCTTTTCATGGTCCAAGCATTTGTAAAACTCTATTTTGAGGTCCTGATATTAAACATTTGTGCCTTCTCTCTTTTTTCCTAATTAATTCCTCCAAAGATTTGTTAATTTTATTAGCCCTTTCAAATGGTTAATCTCTGCTGTATTAAATCTCTCTATTGTATGTTTGCATATTATTTCATTAACTTCTGCTGTCTATTATTTCTTCCTCCTACTTTATTGAGTTTATCTCACTTATTAATCTCTAAAGTTCCTGAGATATGTGATCAGTTCAATAATTTCAGTTTGTTGTGATTTATGAGTTTTAAGACTATAAAATATCCTCTACCTGCTATTGCTGAGTTCCACAATTTTAATAAATGCTATTATTGTTATTATTCAGTTCAAAACTTTTAATTTTTAATAAATTTTGTTTTGACTTATGTATTATTTAAAAGTCTGTTTCTCTTTTTCTAATATTATGGGGTTTTTAATAGTTATTTCATTGATTTTTAGCTTAATTATGTTGTGACTAGACAATATTTGAAAAAAATACGTCTTTGAAATTTCTCAAGAGTTGCTTTGCAGCCCAGTAAGTGATTGATTTTGGCAAAGTTTTTGAGTAAACTCACAAAAATATGTATTCTGCAGTGGGTGGGTACGGTGTTCTAGAACTGTTAGGTCTAGTTTATTAAATGACCTGTTTAAATCATCTTTACTGTGCCAATTTCTGAGACACTGATGGATTTATTTATTCTTGGAGTTCTTTCAATTTTTGTTTGTCAATTTTATCTGGTATTAATGCACCTATAATTGTTTTCTTTTGGTTACTATAAATATAGCAAATATGCTTCCTTTCTTTTACTTTCAACTTTTCAAAATCTGCTGCACTGCACACATATTTATGTTTTGTTTTTATAACTTATCTGATAGTATTTGACTTTTAACTGGAATATTTAGAATGTTTACATTTAATATGGCTATTAATATATTTGTTTTTTGTTTGTTTGTTTGTTTTGAGAAAGAGTCTTGCTCTGTCACCCAGATAGGGAGCAGTAGCTTGATCAAAGCTCACTGTAACCTTGAACTCCTGGGCTTAAGTGATCCTCCCATCTCAGTCTCCCTAGTAGCTAGGACTACTGGCATGTGCCACCATTCCTGGATAGTGTTTTGTTGTTGTTGTTGTTTGTTGTAGAGACAGAGTTTTGCTACGTTGCCAAGCTGGTCTAAAACTCCTGGCCACAAGTGATCCTCCCACCTCAGCCTCCTGAAGTGCTAGGATTACATCTGTAAGCCACCACACCAAGCCTGGTATATTTGCTTTTAAATCCACACTTACTTTATACTTGATATTTGCCTCAACTGTTCTATTGGGGATGAGGGAGAGTGTTTCTTTTCTTGGTTAGTCTAGCTAATGATCTATCAATTTTAACTTACGTCTGTAATCCACCTTGAGTTGATCTGTGTAAATAGTTGGAGACAGGGAGACAGTTTCATTTTTCTGCATGTGATTAGCTGGTTTTCCCAGTGCCATTTCTTGAATTGTGGCACTGTTTACAATAGCAAAGACCTGGAACCAACCCAGATGCCCATCGATGATAGACTGGACAGGGAAAATGTGGCACATACACACCGTGGAATACTATGCAGCCATGAAAAACGATGAGTTCATGTCCTTTGTAGGGACATGGATGAATCTGGAAACCCATCATTCTCAGCAGACTGACACAAGAACAGAAAATCAAACACCACATGTTCTCACTCATAGGTGGGTGTTGAACAGTGAGAACACATGGACACAGGGAGGGGAGCATCACACACTGGGGTCTGTTGGGGGG
>PVKP010009983.1:25068-66296 GCA_004027715.1 Plecturocebus donacophilus | reverse complement strand
TTCATCCCCTATTCCTTCCTGTCTCCATTGTTAAGCACAATTATTGGCATAAAAGAGGTTTTTAATACCCATTTTTAGACTGTATTCTAGCCTGGGCAATAAAACAAGAATCCCATTCTCTCTCCCTCTTTCTCTTCCTCTTTCTTTCTCTCTTTCATTCTTTTTTTCTTTCTTTTGCTGTTTCTTTCTTTCTTTCTCCTTTTTTCTCTTTTTCTAAAAAAAAAAACACAGATAATTATTACACATAGGAATTGTTTTTTGTTTAGTTTTGCATTGAACCACAGTTGTTTATGGTACTTTTGGATATAAAGTATTAAGGTTTTTTTAAGATTTACTTTTCATTCTTTTATAGAAAACAGATGAGCTTGTTTCTGAAGAATTTGTATTTCTGGGCTGTCAGCTTTCTGGACATGCTAGGTTCTCTCCCTTCATCCATCTTACCTGCCAAGAGAAAACTTCCCTCACCACCAAGGGCTGTTTGCGGACTTGCTAGTTTTTGTGCTAGATGTCTTAACACAGTTACACCTTCAAAAACATTTTATAACAGCCAGTACTTAAGCGGATTTTGGCCATTCATATTTTTTTTCTTTTCTTCTCTGAATTAAAATAAAGTAAACCAATATAACCACACCTAAGGAATTGAGAGAAACACTATTCAGAAGTTATAAGTAAAGCCAAAATTTCTTTTTTTTTCTTTTTATTATACTTTAAGTTATGAAGTACATGTGCAGATCATGCAGGATTTTTACACAGGTATACACGTGCCATGGTGGTTTGCTGCATCCATCCCCCCCATCACCTACATTAGTTATTTCTCCTAATGTTATCCCTCCCCAATCCCCCCACCCCCTGCTATCCCTCCCCTAGTCCCCCATCCCCCAACAGACCCCAGTGTATGATGTTCCCCTCTCTGTGTCCATGTGTTCCCAAGCCAAACGTCTTAAAAAGTCGTATCTTTAATGAAAAAAGTGTTTACTTTTTGTATTTAAAATCTAGTGGTAAGTTGTGCTTAGAAAGAAATATATAAAAATATATTTGGAAAAGGTACATCCAGAAAATCTTTATGCCTGAAGAGTTAGTTTTGTCACTATACCTGTAGTGTTGTATCCATTAAAAGAAAAAATCTTCCTAGAAAAGTCAGGTTTCACCTGTTATAAATCCACAGTGTTATCCATCCAGTTTGTGCATTTTTTTTTTTCATTCAGAGCACTGGGCCCGACTGGAGAGAAACTTAAGAAGGATCAGAAAGCCAAAAAGTTTCCTTAATTGTACCTAGGAATGAAAATCATGGTAACAAGAATATCTGACATGTAATAGGGTTCCTTGTTAATTGTTAACTCTTTGAGTTGGACCTGGCTCCTTAAGCAAACATAACCACAGTGGGCTGGGGCTTCTGTCTCTGCACACCCAGGCTTAGGGACTAAGATTGAGGACTGGGGAGGCCTCTTGCCTAAGAGAGTGGGCTCACAGCAGGAGGGCTTTCACTGTCTCTTCAAACAGGAAGGGAAGGAATCATGTTACTTAAACTGCTATTTTCACATAAAGAAGGCAGAGAAGGGGGACTGGTTCTGTAAATGTTTTTAAGATCACAGCGTAGCTGACCTGACTTTCTCAGCTGTTATTTTGCTTGTTTAACTGACCCGTTGTCTGAGCAGGTGTGTGGTGCCGAAAAGGATTGCTTAGGATAGCTGGCATAACTTTCCTTTCCGTCTGGAAAAAAGAGGGGCAAAACGTAGGCCACAACAAGGCTTGGCTAGGAAGATTCTGGAGTTTGGGCCTTTGAAGGGGGAAATGATGCTGAAGGCTGAATTTTCTTTATAGAAGGCAAAATTGTTTTTGAAAAGGTGAGTGGGTGGCCTATGATGGTTATGCTGTATTTGCAGAATGGTGTTGCCTGTATATTTTCCAGGTTACAAGTTTGTTTTCTTTATTTTTCCATATGTAAATTGGAGAATTAGAATATACATTAAAAAATTAATGTTATGCTAAGTGAAAAATCAACCACACAAAAAAAACAAATATTATATGATTCCACTTATATGAGGTATCTGTGTCAAGTTCATAGACACAGAAAATAGAATAGAGGTTACCAGGGACTGGGGGTAGGGAGGAATGAATAGGGAGTTATTGTTTCATAGGCTTGGGGAGGATAAAAAGTTCTGGAGATGGATACTGATGATGGTTGCACCACAGTGTGAATATACTTAATGCCACTGAACTGTACACTTAAAAGTGGTGGAAATGGTAAGTTTTATGTCACGTATATTTTACCACAATAAAGAAGCATCAGTTATTATAAATATTGTTCAAAGACATATTTATGATAAGATATACCAAAGAAAACCTGTAACAACTTGGTCCAGGGCCTAGAAGGCTAACATGATTAAGACATAGCAAGATTTTTTTGTTTGTTTTTTTCTTAAGTGGACTGAATATTTTGGCAAGATTTTTTTTACTCTATGGAAGATTTTCACATCCTTTGTTTTAAAGGTATGGTCATCTTGAATTTCTGGTTATTGATGCCTTTAATGTTTTTTATGCTTTATGTTTACATTTAGCTAACAATTTAAAAAATAACAATCAACTTGCTGTTGATAATTTGTATCTTACCTCATCTGATTGTGGCATAGGAAAATATCCAGCATATTAAATTCAACAATTGTTTTGGATCCTTTGTTGGAAGACAGACTGTCTCCTTGGTGATGCATTTGGTAGGATGGCAGATTACTCAACTACATGAGTAAAAATACACAACTTTGCAAATTCATGGTCACTATTCAGCGGTTATTAAAACCTAAAAATATTCAAATATTAAATATTTTTTTCACAAATTTACTTCCTAAAGTAATTTTTGGAGTAGAATTTTATTTTAATTGCATTTTTATTTTACAATGAATTGATTTTTAAATTTTATTCAGTTTAGGAAAACTGGACTCAATTTCATTTCTGGCTTTATCCGATAATTTTTATTTACACTGGTTTTTAGGAACATGGTCAGTGAGCTTTGCATATGGTGATCCTCTTCCTCTCTACTCTCTCCTTCTCCCCAAAGAAGAAAAAGCCTTGGTGCAAGTAATTTAATTTGAATTTCTAATCACATCATTTTGGAATCAGAAGACCTACTAGTGAAAATTATAACCCCGTTGAAAATTAAAATTAAAACAGCCAGAAACGTTGTCATAAGTGATCTCATGTAATTAGCCTTCTCCCCTTTATATGTTTTTTTTCCTGTTGTATTTATAGTTTAAAAAGAAAACACAGTTGAGACCCACATTTAGAAATACATAAATGTTCTATTGTATCCCAATTGTTTTAATTCTTGAAATACACTTATTGGCATCCAAGGAAGCTTAGGAAACTTTAAATTGCCAACACTCTAAGGAGGTTTGCTTGTTCTTCTTGAGACCTGGTTCTTGAGTAACAGGGTTGAAGCCAAAACTGGGTTCCCTGAATCTCGAGGCTCCCTGAATACAAGTGTTTTGAGTAATGGCCTTTTTCATGGTTTATTTTAGCAGTAGCACAGTGCCCCCCAACCCCTACCCCCACAATGTATACAATACTCTGTTTGGGTAGAAAGTTCATGCCTTAGAGCATCCTTAGCCCTTAGTTTACAGAGTGGTGAGACCTTCTGAATGAGTGTCTAGAGTACAAAGGTTATGAACTACTTGTAAAAAGTTACAGAATAAAAGCCCCTCTGGGGTTTCCTTGCAGAGCAGGATCATTGTGTTGGTCTCTCTCTCTCTCTCTCTTTTTTTTTTTTCCATAGAGACTAATAAATTATTAGCTCATAGGTCATCTGCTTGCAGGATCAGTCTGCCTACTGCTTGGGTAAGGGGATGACCAAAGACTGATGGTGTCATGTGGTAGTTGTCATTATTTTACTGTAGCAGGCAAACAGAAAACAAGATCATCTCAAAATTTTTACAGAAACATACAAAATTTCAGTTTTCTTTAGACATAACTGTATAATTTTACAAAAATTTCTTTAGACAGAGCTGTGTAATTTTACAAAAATTATACAGCTCTGTCTAAAGAAAACTGAAGGAAGATACAAATTCAGATATTTTACAAAATGAATTTTAAATGCTTTTTGACTCTGAAGTAAATGATTTGCCTTTTAATCCTTCTTAAAAGCATTTAAAACTCTTTTATTTGTATACTTGGTATACTTCTGCATAAAAATTGAAAATCAGATTGCTACTTGTTCCTTTCTATCTGTCCTCACTTAAAACTAATTCTGAATTGGGGCAGGGGCAGATGGTGTCTTTGGTATTTGGTTTTTTACAAGATTTTCTTTTAAGAATATGTCAAGTATTTAAAAGACCATTAGATGAATTAAAAAGCATGGCTCTTCTTCTAAAACAATAACTTCCATGTGTTTTTCTTTTGTGCTTTACAAATGAATTTATGAAAGACTTGGATATTTCAGCCTAAGAAGATCAGTGTCAGATTAGTGTATAAGCTTTAAGAAGATAAGGACCATGTGCATTTTACTTCTTCAGGTAGAACTAAGAATAGCTACATGCAGTTTAATCAATTATTTAACGGTGATTGGAATGAACAATAGCTATACTTTTTAAGCAGAAAGACGATGCTTAATGTAATGCCTTTCAAATTTTTCTATGCCAAAAAGGCATGTATTTCTTTGATCTTTATGGGAATAGTGTATATGTGTTCTTTCATAAGCAAAAACATACTACTGATTTTGACAGAGTGGATATATATTCTAAATGCATAGTGAGAATAGAATTTTGACATTTCATACACATCATCTTACTCAAGACATCACTACCATAAATACTGGCAATTTGTTTATACTTTGGAACACAATATATTGAAATGACCCATACTGCTGTTGGACCTGTGATCTGGGTTTCATCAGCTAACTAGCACTTCTCAGTGTGGTCTGTCCTGGATTATCTAAGCCAAGGAAGGAAATCATTCTCACAAAGCATGGCTAGTTAAAAATCACCACTAATTGAACCTTCATAGCATTTTGGCTGGTAGGATACTGGGCAGAGTCCTTAAATGTGTATCTCATAATACTTTGCAGTTTGACGAAGCAAAAAGAAGCGCTGGCTTTTACAGGAATTTTTTTTCTTTGATTTAGTTATATATGTGTGAACAAAATGTGATCAGTACTTTGGGAGAATACATACATGTCTTGCATTATTATATACATGAGACATATTATTAATCAGGTCAGGGCTTAGTGTGTGATTAGTAACCTGGTTCACTATTATAACTAGTTGTCTTTACATGTCTTATGTTTTATTTACTTGTTAAACACTTTAAATGGAAAATACTTGTCGTTTGAGTATCTGAATCCTTAAAGGAAAAAAGAATGGAGTATGTGTCCCCTTGAAAAGCCTGCAGATTAGATTATCAGCACAGTTAATATGTAGGGACCTTGTGTCTCCTAAACTTGCCAATATCTATTTGTTGAGTGTTGCAAGAGTTTGCTAATTAAACAATTCACAAGATGTTTTGAGCAGAACTTGTGGACATTTCACCAATTGAACATTTTATTGCTGCAGTTGAAAAAAGCCAGTTGGTGTTTATTAACTAACTTTCTTGCCATAGTTCTGGAGAATCATGGATACAACTCTGGTCCCCAAGTCTAGATTTTTAGAGCTCAGAGTCACTATGGACACTTTGCTTGCAAATGTGCCTATTGTTATTTCAAGGCACAACCATCACTTTACTGAACTTGCAAATACGAATTAAGTAACAAGATGCCTTTGACTGAGAGTCCAAATCAAATTAAAGCTGTGTGTGGGAAGGGATTGGGAGAAAGGCTCATTCTTAAGAACAATTTTTTTAACTCAAGGAAAAGCACATTGTTTCAGATATAAAGGTAGAAATTGAGATATTTAAGATTAGAAGGAAATCCTTTCAGGTTAAGAATTTCCATTTCATAATTCCTTACAGATGAAGGTACAAAGCAGTTGTATTTCATAATGTAAGCACAAACTTCCCTTACCCAGTCTTTGTGGTACAGCCCAGCAGGACTCGGGCTCCTGGCCTTGCCACTCTGTTGTCCTGCAAGAGAGCCCTCAGCGGGAGAAATGGGAGAAGCAGGAGAGTCTGCACTCACCCACAGATCCCTAAGAGGATAAGGACAGTTTCTGGCCTTCTCGCCCCTCACCACCTCTGCAAGTGATTTGAATTGAGTGAATTGGCCATTCCTAGAATGTAATTGGTAGGAATATTAATCTAGCCTTTATAAAGGTGAAAAAACTGCCCCACTCTTCAGACAGCATATCTAATCTGCTCCAGTGTGTATCAACTTGCTTGGACTTTAATGCCTTCAGACCCAAAAGCCTGTTTATCAGCTGCACACAACCTACTCAGAAGTAGGAAGCGAAGCTCCTGCGAAGGAAGTAGGTTTGAGTCTGTTTGCCTTTTGTTGTGGTCAGTAAAGGAACTACTCTTGTGCTTTTTAATTAGAAGGGCGGGACCAGATTTTTCTTAATTGCAGTTTGAGCTAAAACACAAAGCATTTAAAGAAGAGTGACTTTTTAAAATAAATTCTTTTACATTCTCTCCTGCATTCAACCCCTAGCCTTTTCTTTGAATGACTTCTCATTTTCCACTTTTCTCCTTAACCCTCCTTCAGAACATATTCAGCCTTCTCAGTTCTGAGTAAGGCTTTGAAGCCGTAGTACTGCTTGTGTTTGTTATTTGGCTTGGGAATGTGCCCAAGGTGTGCAAAGCCCTGTCAGGTGAGAATGCAGGGACGATGGGTGTGGCTTTTGTTTCCAGAATGTGGATTCACAAGTGCTCAAGGAATATGACTTCAGCACTATACATTTTGAATAGCCAGAAAGGGTTCATCAGAAATTGCAGACAGCTGCTTGTGCTATGTAGGATTTATCCTTAGAACTAGACAAGGAAATTTGTATTTCCTGTTTTAATTAGAAGGGCCTTTCACAACATAAGAATAAAAGGCATGGTTTGCCCCAAAGACATGCATCTGCTTTATATAAAATAAGTGCATTATAAGTGTGAGAAATTGCTTGAAGATGGCCATGATATTGAGAATATGCTGCATATTTATTTTATAGTCATCTGAGGTTTTCTTTTTCAGTAAAGTTAAGAACCTCAAGAATTTTTATGAGTGGTTAGAGAAAAGTATGTTCAAGGACTGGTGTTAAAGTTGTATTTATATAGAAATGTGAAAAGAAGCCTTTTGCTTCATCCACCTGCCAGATGTATTCACATATCTGTCCCCTTCTCTTATGGACTCTGAAAAGGGGCAGTGGTCCTTAATTTTTCACTACAATTTTTGGTTTGGAATGCATATTGATTGGAGTATAAGTTGATAGAAATATATTTGTTGGGGGGTATTTTTTTTCTCCCGAATTTGTAGGTTAATCTACTGGTTTATTGCACGATATTGATTTTTTTATTTTCCGTAAATCAGCCCTTTCCTGTCATTTTGAATTGAGGAAAAAAAAATCAGCCTTACATATGTCTATGCAGAGAATGCTAAATTCACTCTTTCAAAGAAAAGCATGTCAAAGAGCCATTTTTAAATCATTTGGGGAGACAGGATTCCTAACAGAACCATAA
Organism: Plecturocebus donacophilus; assembly: GCA_004027715.1. NCBI lineage: Eukaryota > Metazoa > Chordata > Mammalia > Primates > Pitheciidae > Plecturocebus > Plecturocebus donacophilus. The sequence continues at coordinate 58,721 of PVKP010009983.1, read as the reverse complement.
ATCATCTTTTAAAATATATTGGATGTAGTCATCACTTAGTCCTTGCTCTAAATGAAACTCAGTTTTTATTCTTATACCCCTCTTACTTCCAGAAAATGTGCTTTAAACCTTAGATTATTTATTTTCCTTTTTAATTATACAAATATAGATAAGACAGAAAATGAGAGGTATATTCTGAAAATCGTAATTCAACTTTTGCTGTAAAAAGTAGATAGAACTTGATGCAAGTTAATTTATAGTCTTCCTTTCTTGACTTTGTGCCAGTTCCTCCTGACTTTCCCATTTGGGCAGCGGCACCTCTTGATTGTATAGGTTTACAATTTCGAAATGCTTTGTGACTCTTCCTCTCCTTGGCCTGTTCTTACATTACATACCACACTGTACCAATATTTGGCAAAAGATATTTTCAACTCTCAAGTGACTCTTGGGACAACCTCTAAGTCAGTTTGAGCTGCTATACAAAGTACCACAGAGTGGGCAGCTTATAAACAAAAGGAGTTTATTTCTCAGAGTTCTGGAGGCTGAGAAGTCCAAGATCAGGGTCCAACCAAGTTGGGTTCTGGTGAGGGCCCTCTTTCAAGTTGCAGACAACTTCTGACTTGGATCCTCACCTGGATACCGTCGGAGTGAGAGAACTCTCTGGGATTTCTTTTATAAGGCACTAATCCCATACGCAAGAGCTCCACCTTATCGCCACATTACCTCCCAAAGATCCCGCCTCCTAATACTATCATATTGAGGGCTTAGGAGTTCAGCATGTGAATTTGGGGGGGACACAAATGTTCAGTCCACTGTAGCCTCAAGACAATTGATTCTGGCCTCCGTTTGCTTCCACTTTGGCATTCCCACGAGCCAGCATATTTCTTTGACTTCATAATGTCAGTGCCCTATTCAAGAAATCACTGTTCATAAAGATCACTCGATGAACCAAATTAAAATTTATAGCATTCAGAGTTTCTATCCATCCATTCAGTAATTCTTTCATCCTACAAATATTTGAGTACCTACATGTATCAAGCATTGTCCTAAATGCTGAAGATATAGCAGAAAAAAACAACACAAACAAAAACACCACAAGACTTGTTATTCTGTAACCCCAATAGGGATTACGTTTTACATTCTAGAGGGAGCTACAGATAAATCAATAAACAAACACATTAATTAATTCAATTTCAAGTATGATTATAAAAAAAGAGTGATTGTGATAGTAGAATTAAAACAGTATAAGGAAATAGAGAATGACAGGCTAGGACACTGTTTTAAATAGAGCCTTGTAGACCAAAAAGGAGTCTCTAGGAGGTGACATTTGAGTAGAGACTAATGAAATGAATGAGTGATCTGTGTCATGTGGAGTAGAAATTCAAAGGTGGGAATTCAAATTCAAAGATGGGAATATGCTTATTTGTTAGAGAAATAGAAAAGCAAACAAAACAAAAACTATGCCTGGAGTTTAGAAAACAAATGAGAGAGTGAAAGGAGATGAGATCCAAGAGATAGGTAGAACATAGAAGGGCCTGATTTGTATACCTTGGCAAGGAAGGAGCTTTAATTTCATTCTGAGGATGATGGAAAGCCCTTGGCAAGTTTTACCATTGGAATGACATGCTGTGATTTATGATTTCACAGATTTCTGAATATAGGTGAAGAGTACATGGTAAAGGACAAGAAGGGAAGAGGAAGATCACTTAGTAGACTCATTCATTGAACAGTCCAGGCAGGTGATGACAGTGTCTTGGCTAAGATAGGAGTGGTAGAGATGGTGAGATATGGTTGGAGGATTTTGCATATATTTGGAAGGTAAAGCCAGTAAGACATGCTGATGGATTGGAGGTGGGTGGCGGGGATGGAGAGAGGGAGAATCATTAATAACTGATGATTACTAACTTTGGTTTTGGTGAATGGAGATATCATTCACTGACACTGGAAGATATGGAGAAGAGCAGTTTTGGAAAGAGAGAATCAGTTCTCTTTTGGGTTAAGATTGAGATGTCCATAAAATGTCTGAATAAATATAGCAAGTAGGAAGCTGTTTATAGGAATCTGATGCTCAAGGGAGTGTTCTAGGATAGTGATGAAAATTAGGAATTGTCAGCATGTATTTAATTTATTCAATCTAGACAGTTCTTTAAATTCAAGCATTAGATGAGGTAGTTGCATTCCAGGTCATGCTATCTTTTCAAAGAGGAAAATGAGGATCTAGCAAAGGACACTAGGTATAGTGGCCAGTGAGGAAGGAGAAAAGCAGGAAAGTGGAATAGTCCAAAGTCATGAGAAGAATTTTCTCAAGAAGTAGAGCAGATTGTGTCAAGTACTGCTCAGAGATAAACAAGCCAAAAACCATTCATTTGGTAACTTGGAAGTCACTGGTAAACAACATGAAAGATGATTTTAGTGCAATCATGGGTGAGAACGCTTGATTGCAGAGGGTTGGGGAGAGACTGGGATGAGAGGAAGAGGCTGTAGGCATAGAAAACTCCCTTGAGTACTAGAGATTGGTATAAGTGATGAAAGAGGAGGGACCATATAATAGAAAACTATATACAAGGGAGGATGGATCGTAGACTTGAAGCTGGGTGATGGGGAAGTGAGAACAAGTGGTAAATACTGGAGAATGAAAAAGTAGGGCAGTTGTTCATTGGATTGGAAGAGCTGATGTAATTTGAGGAATTTCTGGAGTCAAAGCAGTAAAAATGTGGTGGGAAGATTAAAGAGGAGGAGGTTAGAGACAGAGGCTTTGGAGGACGTCATAGTATGATGGCCATTAAGTGAACTGGGTGTGGGTAGCTGGAATGGGGTTGAAGAGGGAGAAAAAAATCAGATGATGACAGAGGTAACAAGAACTGATGGTAGGGAGAAAGACAGCCAGATGTAAAAGCGTTCCGTCAACCAGGGGGATAGACCAGGAGATCTGGGAATGATGGCAATAAGCAGAGGTGTAGCAGACACCTGATGTCATGTGCCTCCAAAGAACTGGGATTGGGACTGGGGGGAATAATCTGAAAGCAGTCAGAGAAGCAAGGAGAACCCCAGACTCAATGCCAAGTTCCCTACTTCTCTTTCTGGTTTTTAGCCAGTGTCCCTGGATTTAGCCATAGCAATTAGATGGCTCCACTAATCTGGACTGAGTGCCTTCCAGCAGTTCAGATCTGCCTTGTCCTTAAACATCTGGCTAAGGAGTTCCACACCAGCCAAGATGTCCCTGGCTTTCCTTCTGACTGAATTCATCTGCAGTGGGCATGATAATTACCTCTCATAGCTGATTGCTATCTCAAACATATTTTCTAGTATATGATCAGATTCTGAGTTCCTCTACTTGATTTTGGCCACCCTCAACAAGTTTGGCTGTTATACCCCAGCAACAAGTACTGTAGCGTAAGGACACATGATTTCTTATTTGAGTTGAAGGTCTTAATAAGGAAATTGAAGCTTAGAGACATTGAGTGATGGGCTTAAGGCTTTCAGCTAATTAGGGGCAGAGGTCTTCATGCATTTTCAAGGCATTGGGAGACCTTAATGATATCCAACAGGCAAATTCAGCTCTGGCCCATCCATGACCGTTTCTACTTTAGTTAACAGAGTTAGAATCTAGACCTATCCAAGAGGCCTGGAAGTGAAGTAGACAAACTTTAAAGCACTGTTACAAGATACAGTCAGGAGAGGATCTATCTTAATCTAAAGTTGTTATATTGATCCATTTTGATTATCAGATTGGCAAAGATGAAAATAGCTGAAAAATGCCAGTATAAGCAAGGGTAGGGAAAAAACAGCCATCAGTGAACTTGTGAATGCATTCATCAGTGTTGCAGAGCAAGTGGGATGTATCTATGAAAAATTTTCTTAAAACATTTTTAGCCTCCACTGTCTACATATCTTGTTTTTGATAACTCTTTTAGGATGTTTATGGAGGTTCATGATCATTTCAATTGTGGACCTGCCTACAGAATCTTAAAATTACAATTTTACTATATCTATGGGAACAGATCTTTGTCATGTGCAATATTGCTTTTTATTCTTCAAGATCTAAGTACCAAGGCTAACTTTTTATTTATTTGTCCCATGGAAAACTGAAATTTTAATTTTTCTTCTCATAGAGAAAGAAAATATGTAATCCTTTCATGAGGCTAATCCATAACATGAAAATTCATATCTTGAAACTGATTTTCCACTAATTTCTACAGAACAATTTGAGATGTATTTCCAGTGCTCCAGATGCCTCTGCACAGTTGTTGATGGTAATGTGACGGAAGCTGGCTCTTACTAACGTAATTTTAGTGGGATGTATACAAAAAATACTGGCTGCACCTGGCCCTTTCGAAGAGTGAAATGTCCTTTATAGCAAATTGCTCTTACAAGAATTATTCCTGTACAAAAAAGGTTTTGAATAGCTTTCAAAACATTTTCCAGCATTACCCCCACCCCTCCTCCAACACACACACCATTTTGAATCGCAGGTTTTGACTAAGTTTCGGCTTGCTGCTGCTCAGCCTGCAACAGTTGGTTACCAAACTATTAATGTGTTTAGAGAATATTGGTTCCCTTCTGGTTGCTGATAGGCGGGATTCTTGGGAAGGAATGGGAGCATAAATGAATAATCACTGCTGGTTTCTAAGAGTCAAAGGAAATGGCAACCCCCTCTCATTTCACCTCCCACCCCCCAAAAACGCCTAAATGAAGATAGATGGATTCGCTTCCTCGAAAAGGGCGAAGGGGATGCCGTCTATCTGCAATAAGAATGGCGGGGTGATTCTTGGGTCCCCGCAGATGCAGTCCTTTCCTTGTGTTGTTTTCCTGGGGCTTCCTGACTGTGACCACTGCTCAGCTCTTAAAACCTCTACCTTCAGGTCACACGAAGGTCAATGTAAACTAACTTAACACCTCCTTTCCAGCTCCTTCTTCAAATGACAAGAAAGACCAGGGGAAATAATGTGCTTGGATTTTTCAAAGGCTGCTTTCTACACCAAGTATGCACACTGGGAATCTTTTTGCATTTTGGCTACAGAGCAGGTAGATAATCTCAGCACCAAGTAGTATGGTCTAAAGCTGGTTTTACAAGTAGAGTTTTCTTGATCTTAATCTGTATCCTGCCTATAAGTGTCTCACACCTCTCCTCCTACCAAATAATGAAAACTCACATTTTGAAGCAAAAACATGAATTGCTGACATGTCAGGCATAAGTTTTCTCATTTTCAGATATTTAAGAACTAGGTGTGACTCCCTGCCCTATGTGAAATGTATTTTCTCTAGAGCATCTCTTCATATATAAAGATAATGAGTCCATTTAGTAATTCCTAGCTCCTTGAAAAATAATTTCTAAAAAAAAAAATGGGAAAGAAATATAGTATGATCAATCCTCAAAATATTTATTAGTCAATTCTGGAAATTCCATTTTAAGTTTACTACATGCTGAATCAAGTTCTTGACCAAATCATTTGTTAGCTTGAGATTAAAAAGATGGAGCAAGGAGAACAGCTGACATGGAGGGAAGAAGGCAGAAATGTGTCAAGAAGCTTTTGCAGTGTTATTTTGGTTAATTTCCTCCTTGTATGCTAGTCTTATTTAAAGTAAATTATCTGTCTTCATTTTGTCAGTGTGGCTTGCGGGAATTTAGCCTATATTCTGTTTACTTACATGTTTTAACATAATGCAGAATAGAGAATAGCTTTGAATTTAAAAGCTATTCTGCACAGGGTAATAATGCCCTCATATTAAATTTTAACCCCAAATCCAGCATCTGGGATGGACCCGATTGTAAGAGGAAGTACATTTTTCATAGATGAAAGGGGAAAATCACTGTCCCATCTATAAATAGCATTGTGTTTTCCACCAGTTTCTATCAGCTGGAGGTAGGATTAAACAGTAGTTGTCTAGAAGAAAGAGACAGTAATTGAGTGTGACTGTTTCCTCTGCAAAGGCCTGGCCCAGGTGGTGAAAGTTAAGTATTGTCATTCAGATAAGGCCCAAAAGCAGTTAGCCTCGATGTCTATTTGGCTTTTCTGTAAAATGTCCTCTCTGGGTGTTGAGCTGTGGACAGACGAAATCCAGGCCTGTTCTCAGGGTAGTCACAATGATCACTCGGGCTCAGTGAGATGCTTAGCCGGCAGGGAAACTGTTGGGTGGTTTAAAACACAGGTGGATGTTTTTGCAATGAGTAAAAGAGCCTTGAAGAGGATTTGCCAAATGACTGGAACCTGATGTTTTGAGGACCGCCAGAATAATTTCACGGAATGATGTGAAAGGGTAGTTAGGAAGCAGTGTAGGAATGAGTACTTGTCTTCTGAGGGTGTGCAGGCCAGCCTCGATTTATCTTGACCTCTAATAGCAGGAAAATCCTCTCTCTGGTTTTCTTGGCAGTATAGGCAGAAGTTGGGTCCTTATGTTTCAAATGTTTCCAGAGCTAGTTCTTCTTAGTGAGAAGGAAAGAATGCATGCTTGGCCAAAGTCCTCACTGATGCTGAATTAAAGCTAGCATTGATCAGGAGATTTTCTGGGGATAGGGTGGGAGCAGAGGAACAGCCAAGATTGGAAAGAGCCTTGAGAGGCTTGCAGATACTGGTGGGGTTTTCAGCCCCCGCCCCCTCCACTGAATTGCTTTTTGAATTTGGGGTAGTTGGTTAATTGACTCACAATTTTCTCTTCTATAGAAGAGAGATGTTGCTGTCTGCTCTTAGTCTATCTGGTCTTCAGTAGGACCTCTGCCAGCCACACTGGTTGTCCCCATGACTAACCGTGCACAGACTGCTGGAATGGCTCAGGTCTGCCATGGATGGGTTTATTCTCATCTCTGGGGTAGTTGGAGGTTGTCCTGATGGTTAGAGGAGGTCTGTGGCTTTCATCTTTTTGTTGATCTTATGTATTTATTGAACAAGTGTTTCTTTTTGTCGACTTTTTTTTTTTTTAACAGATCAGGTCTTGCTGTGTTGCCCACGTGCTGGACTCAAACTCCTGGGCTCAAGCAATCCTTCTGCCTCAGCCTCCCAACTAGCTGGGACTACAGACATGTGCCACCATGCAATCTTATAGATTATTTGTTCAACAAATATTTATTGAGTACCTACTGTGTTTAAACCTGCCCACACACAAACCAATCCATAAGAGCCAGGCTCTGGGTGACATTACATTTTCAGAGAGCATTCTATAATTTAGCCCATTTATAGTGTCTCATGTTGTTAATAAGCTGAAATGTACAGTGGTTAAAAGTCTGGAAGGAGGAAAGTATAATCAACAGTTCACTTTTTCTTATGTGTATCATTAGCCTGTATCAGTAATGTTCAGGTTATTGTAATTACATATTAAAAGGGCTACACTTTTGGCACAGAAGTATATTTTAAATTACTGCACAAAAGGTAAATACATGACTAGGCTGCCTGCCCAATAACATATAAATATAGAAAATGATTATGTTATTTGTAGTTTATCAGTTTATTTTAAATAAAAACTAGGTCAGCAGGCCTTCAGATAAGAGGTTAGGATAAAAGAAGATTGAGACTTCCCTGCTTCCATGGATTGAACCCATGACTTCCAAAATCAGGGGTCTGCCCCATAATCCTAATGGATTGACTTCCAAAATTCCTTGGATTTGTCCTGCTGGACTTGTCTCTCTAGGGCTTAGCTGGATCCCTGCAGATAGATATTATGGTTTATATACGGTAATTCCACTTAGTCCAGCTGTAAATTTAAGTCTGTTGTATTAATACAACATTGAAAGGCAGCCTTGCCCTTGCCCATGGAAGCTGAGCCTGTCTTTCAGATGTGTTTAGCAGAAAATCAAGGATTTTCAATTAGTTGGTTGGGAGGCCCTTGGAGAAACAGCCGCCCTGCCTAACCACCCATTGTCTATGGTTTCCGCTTGCTCCTTCCAAATGAGACAAATAAAGAGATTCTGTGCGTGGTCATTAATAGGCAAGCTTTGGTGGGGGCTTTGTTCTTAAATGGGGGCTTTATCTTATCCCTGCTGGTTAAGCCCCTCCATGTACTCCTCACCTGTCATAACTGTCATACATTTAATTCATCATGCTGGTGGACAGGAGCTAGCTGATCATGTCTAAATGGAAGCGGGGTAGCGGGGTGAGCTGTGAGGAGGCCTCGGTCAAGTCAGTCTTAGAACTTTACCCTCAAAGACGATTATCAGATTTTAATAAAGATTTTTAAAATAAGATTTTAATCAAGTAGGCAGTTTTGTGAAGGAGAATTTTCTGCTTCACGATTCTTCCACAGAGCAGGTTGGATTTTAGAAGCCAGCATTTCAAAAAGATAGTGCAACAAAATATGTTTAAAATTCTTTAATCCAAATTTAAAATAGGATGAACATTCAGAAAAGAGCATTCTTCTGTTCCTTTCCTATCTAACTTTTTTCTAATTATAAAAGTAATATTCATTCTTAAAGATTTGAAAAAATACAGAAAAGAAATCAGTAGTGTTTCTACCACCCAGTTCTAATTGATTAATATTTTATGTGTGTGTTTCTAATCTTTTTTTCCTATGGCTATACATAGATGCGCTTTCCATCAAAAATGCTTACAGTAAGTAGTGTCAGTTACAGATCCAAGTATTTTCTTCATCATTACATATCTACTGCAACTCTATTCTTTATTACAAAATTACGATATGCTTATGTTAAAGTATTTGAACCAAACCTGTGGACATTGTGTGCCAGGCCTTTTCCAGATGCTTTATGTGTATTAAAGTGATTTAGTCTTCACAACCTCACAGTGAACTGAGTGCTATTATTATCTCCATTTTGCTGATAAAGAATGAGAGATGTAGGGAAGGTAATTAACTTGCCTAAAGTCAGACAGCATGTAAATAGTAGAGCCAAGATCTTAACCCAGGCAGGATGACCTCAGAGACAATTCTCTCCACCACTGCTACAAACAGCCTCATAGAGTTTGCTTGGGAAATAATACATGTAATCAATTCCACATTGTTAATCATTTGTCTTGTTTCCAGTTTTTCAGTATTATAAACAGTGTTTATGGTCAAAAACTTAGTGGTTGAATTCAGTTACTTCCCTGGAATAAATTCCTGTAAATGTAATATTTATGTTAAAATGTATGACATTGGCTTTTCCTTAAAAAGCTAAATGTAGAATTATCGTATTGTCCAGCAATTCTACTACTAGATATATACCCAAAAGAATTGACAATAAGGACTCAGATACTTATATGCCAGTGTTCATACCAGCATCATTCACAGTAGCCAAAACGTGGAAGCAACCCACGTGTCCCTCAACAGAAGAATGGAGAATCAAGATGTAGTATACCCATTCAATGCAATATAAGCCGTAAAAAAGGCTGAAGTCTGATACATGCCACATGTGGATGAAACCTGAAAACACTGTGCTAAGTAAAAAAAAAAGCCAGACACAAAAGTTCAAATGCTGTATGATTCCACTTCTATGAGGTACCTAGAAAGGGCAGCATCAGACACAGAAGGTAGAATAGAGGTACCAGGGGCTGGAAAGGAAGGAATGGGGAGGTATTGCTTAATAGAATCAGTGTTTCTGTTTTGAATGATGGAAAATTTTGGGAATAGTGGTGATGGTTGCATAACAATGTGAATGTAATTAATACTACTGAGTTGTACACTTTAAAATGATTAAAATTGTAAACTTCTGTTTATGTATGTTTTAAACCACAATAAAAATGTATATTTGGTAAAAATTTAGAATATCTTCAGCAATAGCTTATTATTTTAAAAAATTCAAGGCAATGTATATATAATTTATCTAAATTATATTTATTTTGCATAGGTAAATATACTTACATTGTTCAGAATTCTCAAGATGCCAACAGGTATGCAGGATACAGTGAAAACTCTACACACATTCCAGCTGCCCTGTTTGTGTTTTTTTTTTGTTTGTTTGTTTTTGTTTTTTTTGAGACAGAGTTTTGCTCTTGTTGCCCAGGCTGGCATGCAGTGGTGTGATCTTGGCTCACTTGCAACCTCTGCCTCCCAGGTTCAAGCGATTCTCCTGCCTCAGTCTCCTTAGCAGCTGGGATTACCAGCAGATGCCATGGTGCCCAGCTAAATTTTTGTATTTTTAGTAGAGACAGGATTTCACCATGTTGGTCAGTCTGGTTTCGAACTCCTGTCCTTAGGTGATCGACCCGCCTCAGCCTCCCAAGTCCTGGGATTACAGGTGTGAGCCACTGTGCCTGGCCCACGCTGTTCTTTTCCTCGTAGTAGTGACTGTTCTCAGCTTCTTGTGTAGCCTTCCATATGTTTATCTGTGTGCAATATGTATATTCTCCTTCCTTCCTTTTCACATAAATTATAGTATCTTGTAAAGCATTTATTTAAATTTGTATTTATAGAAACCTCTCCCACTTTAACTCATTCATTTTCCAAAAGCCTGGTTAAATTCTCCTTCTACCATCCACAGTCACATGTGAATATTGTTACCACAGGCTGTACTGAGCTGGGGTTCTGGGTCAAGAGATGGGCATCCTTGCCTGGACACACAGTGCACTCTTCGGAAGGGACCTTTTCAACTCTACATACAGTGACAGCATCATGTCATCTGCAAAGAAAAGAGGACATACAGGCATTTTTCTTTCCTCACATAAGGAAATTATGTTACCCTCCTTAATTTGTTGAAAAGAGGCTATTTCTTTAGGAATTTGGGCTATGAACATTCTCTATTTGGAGGCTATGGTAAATCCCTCACCTTTGGCCATTGTTAGGTCAGCAAGGGGCAGAGGTGACTTCCTATCATTCACCCATCTTTGTGCCCGATAGTCTATCTAGTGGTGTGGGGTTGCGGAAAGGACACCAGGTTGTGGGGATAAAGACTTCAGATTGGCCATCAGCTCGACTACCACTAGCTGTGATTTTGGATGGTCACTTTGCCTCTCCCGTAAAATAAAGGGCTTCTGTAGGGACGCTTCTGGCATCTAGAGTCTACAAAGTGTTTAGTAGCTTAGCACAGGGTCCAATGAATTAAAAAAAACTTAAAACATACAGAGTTGAGAACAAATTCTGTAACTTGATTATATATGACTCCCAATAATGTCTAGGTTAAAAGTAAATAAAATAACAAGTCTTGATAAAACCATAAACGAAGATGCTAAAACTGCCTGATGACACAGAGCTTTAAAAAAAAAAAAATCAAGCATATCAAAATTGTTTGTAGAATCATGCAACTCCAAAGTGGAGTTAAGAGTTAATAAATGAAAGCATCTTCGGCACTTAGGGGAGATATTATGGGCTTTTCCCTTTCAACAGCAGTAGATACCTGGAATGTCCGTTTATAGTTGTATCAATCATGGAAAGAAAGCAAACTGGAATCTAAGAAAAGCGCTGGATTTGAAAGTTCAGATGACAGCATCACTTCACTCTTCCATGGTTTGGCAGCCCTCTCTACTGCTCAGATACCGTGGAGAAAGAGAGACGAGCTTCTCAGATACTCCAAATGACACGTGCCAAACACGTGGAAGGTAAATCCCCTAATACAGTCTGTTCTTCCAGCATTCCCTGGCAGTCAGCCAAGCTAAATATTTCTGCTGGATAAAAAATGCACTCTCATGTGCTCCACTGTTAACTGGTTGCCTGACTTCAGTGGAAGAGGTTGCTTCAGTGAGGAGAATGGGAAATGAGGAGTCAGTCTACAGCACCCTGTGTGTGTGTTTTTCACCTTAAAAAATCTGTCTACATTATTTGTGGCCTGTGATTGTGTTAACTTATGCTAGAAGGAAGGAGAAAATTGGGAAATAGATTTAATGCAGTTCTTCCTTCTCCCCTTCCACCACTTCTTCCTCAATTTGTTTTTGGTGATTATCTTTTCAGATTTCCTCAGTGGCTATAATTTTGTGTCTAAGCTAAATCAATTTTCAAAGGCTGTTACATTTGATCAACTGAGAGACCTAACATATGGACTGGTGGGTTTGTGTCAGATTGAGATTATAGTTAATTGAAATTTATGACAAAACTGCTGACTTCATTAAGACTAATGAGAGGAATAGAATTTGGAATCAACATTTCAGATACCCCCTTCTAATTGTTTTAGATGTTTTTTCTTTACATAAAAGAGAGCACATTTGTAGTCATTGCAAAAAGAATACTAATGAAATTATACTACACTTTTGTGTCTGCTTTTTTTATCCATGATTTATCTAAAGCATTCTTTCATATCACATTTTAAACTTTTTAAATGGCTAAATAAAATTCTGTTGGCCTTATCACAATCTATTTAATAATTTCTATAAATTTGAATATACAGGTTGCTTCCAGTTTGTCATAATTGTACATAACATTGTAACTAACATGCTTATATAACTTTGTTCAAATTATTTCCCTGTAGATATATATCCATAAGTGTACTCATTTGGTCAAAGGTTATGAATCACTAAGGCTCTTGGTATATATAGATAAATTGCTTTTCAGAAAAGTTATATTAACCAAGTATAGTTTGTAAATATCTAGACATTTAAATTTAACCTAAAATTTCAAGAATGTCCATCTTCTTATATTTTCCTCTATGTAAATATCCGTAGTATTGTTACTATTTGATTAGTAACGCTGTGGCACAGCGCCTTCTACCTTTTGCGCATTTGACAAACATGCTAGGCTCTGACTGCGTGCTAGGCACCATGCCGTACCCCAGAGATTGGCTTTGCTACTTTCAAATATTTATTCTGAAGGCAATCTTCCAGACCGTTTCTTTGAACAACCATGATTTGTAATGATATGTTTGAACCATCTACGTTAAGAATGCATCTCATTGGCCTGGTGCAGTGGCTCATGCCTATAATCCTAGCACTTCGGGAGGCCAAGACAGATGGATCATTTGAAGTCAGGAGTTCGAGACAAGCCTGGCCAACATGGTGAAACCCTGTCTCTCCTAAAAATACAAAAAGTTAGCCAGGTGTGGTGGTGGGTGCCTGTAATCCCAACTCTTTGTGGGGCTAAGGCAGGAGAATCACTTGAACCTGGGAAAAGGAGGTTACAGTGAGCCAAGATCACACCATTATACTCCAGCCTGCAGGACAGAGTAAACTCTGTCTCAGAAAAAAAGAATGCATCTTATGCCATCCATTCATGTTCTAATTCAGAGAATGATGAGAATTATATGTATATGTTATATATGTATATACACACACACACATACATATATCTCCAATAAAAAAATTAATACATGAAGATAACAATACTGATGCACTTCCCATAGAGTGTAGAATTTTGCACTGATTTTCTGATATTGGGTATTGCATTGGTGTAGCCATCCATACACTTGGTGATGGTTTCCTTTCCAAGCCACAGTATTCACTCATAACTGGAATTAGGGGCACAATCTGTGGCTACAGACCCAAGCCAGCCTAAGTGACTCCTTTGAGTACAGAACTCATGTCCTTGGCCTCATTACCCCAGTTCTTTATTAATCTCAGAGGCAGATTGTCTGTTATGTGGTATCAGTGCAAGCCATATATTCAGAAGCCACTCCTGGGAATGTTCCACAACCACAGTATATTTTCTTTGCTTGGGAGGGAGAGTGGGTGACATAAGGAAGACAATATTTTAAGTGTAGATATCATCTGATTAAGTCAGGCAGCGGTTCCCCAACTTGACAGCACATTGAAACCACTTGAGGAACTTTGAAAAATAGTGGTGCCTGGCTCCCACCCTGGCATTCTCAAGATTCATTAATTGATTTGAGATGCAACCTGGACATCAGGATATTTAAAGTTCCCCAGGCTATTCTAGTGTGCAGCAGTTTAGGGACTACTTAAAGCATTTGTGGGGCATATTTTAATGACCTACTATCAATGTGTTCCATTTTATGATGCTCTTGGCTGGGCTTTTGCAGTTGTGTTTACACCAAGTCATAGACATTGATCTTGTTTACCTATGGTGAGGAAAAGACGGCCTTCATACTTCTTAGCTATTTCATTGGGGGCAGGGAAAAAAGGAGAGAAATAAGGAAAAAAATTCACATTCTAAAATATAGCAACAACTAATTGAATCTGGAAATTGTTTTTTAAGGTTATTTTGGGGTGTACTATGTAGGACTTAAGCAGAATTCCGGATTGCAAATGAGGCAGCTCTGGGAATCATGACCATCCCTGTCCTCTCTACGCTAAGGTGTAGCATGGAATTTTCAGGTGTGCCTCACCTGAAACTAAGGTATCTTATATTCCCCAAGCACAACTCTTGTATTTTATGTTATAGAAGGGGGAAGACTAGAAGAAGGGAGGGGGGGAGAGAGAGAGAGAGAGAGAACAATTTCCTCTTTCTTCCCACAATTAGTTAGTCCCACAGTCTTTTCTCTGTAACCTGGTCCTAATAAAACTCAAGACCTGGATAGCTGGATTTCAGCATTGCATTGGGAGGCTCTGCCGGATGTGTGTGTGGCTTCTCCTGCTGTCTGCGGTGCTGCCTGTGTGTGGGAGCTGCAAGGCAACCTTCTAACCATCTACACTGTGAGCCCCGGGTAAATGAGAACAGAAACATGACGGGGTGGATTGAGCTCTTCTCTGGAAAGAGGATGGTTTCAATACTCCTCATCCCACACAGACTTCCAGGGGTGCTTTGACGGGAACCTTATTCCAGCAGGCCTTTGAGCTTCCCCGGAAGACGTGGCCTATGTTGTGTACAGCTTTGACTCTGGTGGGCTGAGGAAAGGGAAGTAATGATGTTACAAGGGAGTAGTAGAAGGGCTGAGAACTGGCTGCTGGCTCTTGTCTTTACCATGTGGCAATTAACAGAGACAAATGTCCAAATCCTGGTGACAAATGAATTTGTTTGCCTGTATGCATATGTATCACTCTAAACCCAGAGTATCTCTCAATTTCCTTTTTCTTTTTTTTTTTTTCTTGAGACAGAGTCTCACTTTGTCGCCCAGGCTGGAGTGCAATGGTGAGATCTCAGCTCACTGCAACCTCAGCCTCCCAAATAGCTGAGATTACAGGCGCCCACAACCATACCCGGCTAATTTTTGTATTTCTAGTAGAGATGGTGTTTCACTATGTTGGCTAGGTTGGTCTAGAACTCCTGACCTCAGCTGATCCACTCACCTTGGCCTCCCAAAGAGCTAGGATTACAGGCATGAGCCAGAGTACCTGGCCTTAATTTGATTTTGATGGTATTAAGGGCAATACTGTATCATCGTATATCATATGATGTCTTCAATTTTAAAAAATGTTCTGAATAATGATTAAGCCATTTATGTTTATGTTCTCTAGTCAGCTGGACAGCATTAAGCAACCATTATTTTTATTAATTGCTTTGCCTAGGTAATATGTGGCTAAGTATTTTATTGTTTAAAAGTTGTGAGTTTTAAAATTTATGTGAAAAGAGAAAAGATCACACTTTTTTGTAACTGATTTCAACGAGTGTATTTGTTGGAATCATGATGAATCACAGCACATAGAATCCCAGGCCCAGTGACCAATGAGGAGGGAGGCCTGGCTGTAATATTGACACTGATACAGGTCCCACATCTTCATCTGCATTCCTCAGAGACCAGGTGTGACTTTGGTTACAGAATTTCTCAAATTTCCGAGAGGTGATATCGATGCCTATACCCTCAGTAAGGTGTTCTTATTCAAATGTTAGGATTTCTGCTGCAGAAAACAGCATAAAGATCCATATAAGTGGAAACAAAGGCTACAGACAGCCTCTGCTCAGCATCTGTGGGAGCCATGCAAAGTTTAGGGGGAGGGAAGGACCAGGGGAAGGCTATAATTCAGAGTGATGATTCTGGGAGCAGTGGGGATGATGAAAATTGCAAAGGAGTGAAACTGAAATTGGAGAAGGTAATTACAAAGCCACTGTAGTATCTTAGTGGTTAAAGTTGGTCTATGGCAGTGGGAATAAAAAGTGCAACAATTTTCCATTTCCAGAGCTTTTTGGATTTTAGAATTGCAGATGAGATGTTGTAGGCCTATACTTGTAACTGAGCGACCGAAAGAAAATTACTTTCTCTGAGAGTCAGTTTCTTCCTTTATGAAATTAAGAAATAAAATTTCTAGGGATTTTAATTTCCCCTGTACCAAACAGTTGTGGGCTTCCCACTCAAGTTGCCAGTTGCATGTTGTATAATAATTTTAAAATACATTACTCATGTAAGTTTGATCATTGCATTTTCTGATTTGCATGCTCCCCAAGAGTTGTTTGTATTTGTTCCCAAACTAGATAATGCTAGTTATAATTATGTAACCTAATTAAATATTATATAAATCAATGCAGTATAAGTATTAAGAGTTGTTTCCATTAAAACCAAGTAGAACTCTTTGAGAGGCTTGGTAAATACTGGTTGAAAAATCCTATAATTGAAATAGATGAAACAACTATAGAATATCGAGGTGAGGGATGACGGGGGATATAAATATCAGAGAGGCCTGGTGCAGTGGCTCACACCTGTGATCCCAGCACTTTGGGAGGCCAAGGCAGGCAGATCACTTGAGGCCAGGAGTTCGAGACCAGCCTGGTCAACATGGCAAAACACCATCTGTACTAAAAATACAAAATTAGCCAGGTGTGCTGGCATGCGCCTGTGTTCCCAGCTACTCAAGAGAGTGAAGCCAGGAGAACTGCTTGAACCTGGGAGGCGGAGGTTGTAGTGATCCGGAGGTTGTAGTGATCAGAGATCACGGCACTCCAGCCTGGGTGGGAAGGAAGGAAGAAAGGAAAGAAGGAAGGAAAGAAGTAGGGAGGGAGGGAGGGGAGTTTTGCACTCAGGCTATTTGTACTAAAAGGCAATGCATTATGGGAGAGTTTGTGCTGTGACGACATTGTGGACTGCAAGCAGGAAGAGGTCTGTTGTCAACCAGAAGGTCTTGGTCCTGCATCAAAGATGCAAGGGTTGACATATTGTTTCTAATATTGTATAATGTTTAAGGTTAATACTCATCATTTTAAAAGAAGCTCTAGTTTAGCTGTTTATATAATTTTAAAACCATTGGTCCCAATTGCATTAGATAAAGTATCAACCATGTTGACTATGACCAAATTGGTGGTGGGGGGAGGGTTTGGATCATCATAACACAACTTGATTTGTGTTATCACTATTTCTTAATATATCAACATACTTTATATTTTGAAATTTTCTCTAAGACTGTGTTTTTATGAATTGAGTCATATTTTTAAAGCAAGGACAGTCTGTTGTTACCTTCAGTGGCTTCGTTTCCAAAACAAACAGTTTTCTAAAATCCTCATTTTCCTATATTACATTTCTGGGAGCTGAAGTAATATTTTAGCCATGGTTTTAGCTCTGATTCTTCACAAATTCTATATATTTTGAGACAATTATATTTTTATTTCTGGTGATCTATAGCATTCAGAATAAGAACATTAATATTTAGCAACAGTAGCTTCTGGAGGAATCCAAAACATTTTTTAAAAGCTTTACGTAGCCTTGTATTAACCATAAAACATCCTTGGTTCCGATCTTCTTTTCCCTAGCCTTCAGGGGCTGTTTTTGTTTTCCTGTAGTTCTACCCTTATTTTTTTCACACAGTGAGAATTTTATAACCATCAGATGCTCATCAGAATTTCTTTTTTTAAAAAATTTATTTATTATACTCTAAGTTCTGGGGTACATGTGCAGATTGTGCAGGTTTGTTACATAGGTATACACATGCCATGGTGGTTTGCTGCATCCATTGTCCTGTCATCTACATTAGGTATTTCTCCTAATGCTATCCCTCCCCAACCCCCCACCCCCTGCTATTCCTTCCCTAGCCCCCAACCCCCCAGGCCCTGGTGTGTGATGTTCCCCTTCCTGTGTCCATGTGTTCTCATTGTTGAACTCCCACTTATGAGTGAGAACATGTGGTGTTTAGTTTTCTGTTCTTATGTCAGTTTGCTGAGAATGATGGTTTCCAGTTCATCCATGTCCCTGCAAAGAACATGAACTCATCCTTTTTTATGGCTGCATAGTATTCCATGGTGTATATGTACCACATTTTCTTTATCCAGTCTATCATTGATGGACATTTGGGTTGGTTCCAAGTCTTTGCTATTGTGAACAGTGCTGCAATAAACATACCTGTGCATATGTCTTTATAATAGAATGATTTATAATACTTTGGGTACATACCCAGTAATGAGATTGCTGGGCCAAATGGTATTTCTATTTCTAGATCCTTAAGGAATTGTCATACTGTCTTCCACAATGGTTGAACTAATTTATACTTCCACCAACAGTGTAAAAGCGTTCCTATTTCTCCACATCCTCTCCAGCATCTGTTATCTCCAGATTTTTTAATGATCGCCATTCTAATTGGCTTGAGGTGGTATCTCAATGTGGTTTTGATTTGCACTTCTCTAATGATCGGTGATGAGCTCATCAGTATTTCTAGTAGAAAGAAGATTACAGTTTTAATAGAATGTAGACTTTCCCTTTTCAGGTAAAGTTGCAGCAAGCTTCTTTTTCTTCCTCTTCTTTTTTTAAGAGCTGGGGTCTTGCTATGTTGCTCAGGCTGGTCTGAAACTCCTGGGCTCAAATAACCCTCCTGCCTTTGCCTCCAGAGTAGCTGGTACTACAGGCATGTGACACTGCACACAGCTGGTAAGCTTATTTTTCATCATCATACTCTTATGCCAAAATCAAGGAAGTTGGTATAAGATCATCATAAAAATCACTACAGGTAAAATTTTTTTTAAATGCTTACTTTTTTTTTTTTTGAGACAGGGTCTGACTCTGTTGCCCAGCCTGGAGTGCAGTGGCACGATATCTGCTCTCTGTAACCTCCACCTCCCAGGCTCAAGGCATCCTCCAACCTCAGCCTCCCGAATAGCTGGGACTACAGGCATGAGCCACTACAATTGGCTCATTTTTATATTTTTGTAGAGATGGGGTTTCGCCATGTTGCCCAGGCTGATCTCAAACTCCAGAACTCAAGGGATCCACCCACCTTTGCCTCCCAAAGTGCCACATCCCAAAGTGCTGGCATTACAGGCATGAGCCACTACACCCAGCCTGGTAAAATCAAATTAAAGTATGTAAAACTCTAAATACATGATTAAAATCTTAGGTGGCACTAATACTGAAGAATAAGCAAAATATCGAAATTGTACAAATTTTGTGTACAGAAAGAATGTAGAGTGATAGTGCCTGTAAAAACTAGATTTGAAAGCATAGTATTTTTGTGGAGAAGATTTTTGCAGAATTGGATAGCATTGACTATGTTTACATCAGCCTTTAAAAAACATGTAAGCTGTTACTTTATTAGAAAAACTGAAGCATTTTTCTCCAAATAATTTAAAATTATGTAGCATTAGAAAAAATAATCCCAATTTAAATTTATTAGATCTGAATTAATATTATACAAGGAAGGCATACTGCTTAGTAAAATGTAATTTTAGACTGTATTACTTAAGATGTACAACTGTTTCCTATACACAAATGGATTATATGCAAGATAGTTGCATAACTTATTTATCTTTAACTACTCTGCACATCCTAAAACAATTTTGCAATCAGAATTCTGTCAGCCCACTGAGCAACAAGGAGTTTGTTTTGTTAATTGATCTAGTTAAACCTAATTACAGTGGGGTGGAGTGGCTGTGAAGGGGAGGAAGGGCCTAAGACTGACGGGAGAAAATTTTAGGAAGAAGTCCAGTGACAGGAGGTGCAGATGGCTGAGTGGACAAAAGCAGACCCCACAAGGACTGTATCAATCACTTTCACTTGGAAAATCCATTACGTTTGTTTTTAGGGGATGAACTTACTTTCAAATGCTGTTGTCAGAGTAAGTTCTTACCATCCCCATAAACACAAACATCTTAAATGTTCTGTGGCTCCTGCCCTGGAACATGTTTTTTAAGTCTCATGATAAAGGGCTGAGTGACTGTCTTATTTTCTCTAGAAAAAGAGAAAGTACATTCAGAGCCCACTACAGCACTCCCTTCACAGGTGGGAGCTGAGAGCCATTTTAATCGATTCATTCAGCACACATTAATCAACCATCGATCACACCCAACCATCCATGACACCTCGAGGCACTGTACTAAGGGCTGGGTTTTCAAAGATGCCTGTGATTGTGTGTAGCCTGGCAGGTAGAAGACCACAGAGGCAGATCATTGTTTAGTAGGATGAATCACAGGTAGAGCATGAGTAAAACAGTGGTATACATGAGGAAATAGAGCCCAAGCCTCCCTGTTTTCCATAGACGCCACCTGAACTGGAAGCCGAGTATCTGGGGCCATGCCTAGCACTGTCACCATTACCCAGCAACTGTGTAGCAGTACACGTACTTCAGTAACCCAGGACTGTATGTGGACGTCTTGGCTGTGTCTTTGCTTTTGGGGACTTCTGAAATTAAAAATGTTTCCAAGAATGTCTAAAGTCATATGAATGAACGTGTAAGTTTAATGTACGTAAGTTTGAAGGATAATTTCGCATGCTGTGTTTTCATTCCTAATGATATTTTGGAAAACCTTCTGTCTTCTGAAGAATGGGGGAACATCATCACCAGTGAAACCTTTTCTTTGTCTGGCAGAACCTTTTTCTATTAATGTAAGCTAGTTGTTAATGAAACAGAGGTCAATAAGGAAATAAATCTTTGATTTGTTTAAATATCTTCTGCACAGAACATCAAGACAAATGGGTGTCCCTTGTCTGAGGAGGGGAAGGCTTTGGGAGAACATTGAGTTAAGCAGTGAGGTAACTGTGATGAGATCTTTCTTGCTGGGAAAATGTGTTTACTTTTTTCACTGGTATTTATACTAGTTAATGTGTTGCCCCAGATAAATCTACTTCCTGCGTCCATCTTTCAGCTTGTTCTCCTCTCTTGGGAGTTGACAAATGGTGTGTGTTTGACACAGTTTATCAGCTGAGTCCCTACTGGGTGCTGCCAGTGGCTTGCTCAGACTACTGTAGAGAAAAAATGAATACGGTAAATTTTTATTTCTAGTCCCTCTGTCTAGAGGAGGGTACATCACTCAGGGACAGATTCAGATGGCTATGAGGAGTTTTACCTCCTGGAACACATAAATTTTCACTCCAAAATAGGCTCTTAATCTTTTCCTGGTGGGATCTCTGTAAAATTGAATAAAATGAGATCCAGTTTATAATTTCATCAGGACAAAATTAAACCTATCCGGTGACTGCTGTCATATCTTTGATACCCTGAAAGTGCCTTACATTTGTGGAACACTGAAAAAACATGTCCCCCCAAATGACTGCAATCTCAGAGACTACTTCTTTTAATGGAGCAGGATAGCAAGCAGATGCCTTCTTTGTGTTATATCAATGTTTTTGAATTTAACATTCATTCACATTAATGCCAAGGGAATAAACTTAGGTTAAACAGTATGGCTGGGCATAGTGGCTCATGACTGTAATCCCAACACTCTGGGAGGCTGAGGTGGCAGATCGCTTGAGCCCAAGAATTTGAGACCAGCCAGGGCAACATGATGAAACACTGTCTCTATCAAAAATACAAAAACTAGCTGGGCATCGTCATGGGTGCCTCTAGTCCTGGCTACACAGGAGGCTGAGGTGGGAGGATCACCTGCACCCAGGAGGCTATGGTGAGCCATGATTGTGCCACTGTACTTCAGCCTGTGTGACAGAGGGAGACCCTGTCTCAGAAAAGAAATAAAAAAATAAAACAGCTTGAGGGCCTTGAGTGGATCATTTGGGGGGTCTCTTGAAGTTTAAAGTTTTATTTTTTAAAAACCTTATTATTATCTTTTTGAGACAGAGTCTCACTCTGTCATCCAGCTGGAGTGTAGTGGCACAATCTCAACTCACTGCAACCTCCGACTCTCGGGTACAAGCGATTCTCCTGTCTCAGCCTCCTAAGTAGCTGGGACCGCAAGTACCTGCCACCACACCCAGCTAATTTTTGTATTTTTAGTAGAGATGGGATTTCACCATGTTGGCCAGGCTGGTCTCGAGCTCCTGACCTCAGGTGATCCACCCACCTTGCCTTCCCAAAGTGCTGGGATTACAGGCGTGAGCCACCGTGCCCAGTCTACTATTTTTAACATCTTAAAAAACTGTTAAAACAAGGATCAGTGAAGAAAAAAAAATAACTGAAGAGACCAGTATAATGCAGCAAGTACCCAGTTCAACAATTACCAACTTAAGACCTGGGTTGTTTCACCTATCCCAACCCCACCCAATGATTTTAAGGCAAATGCCAAAAAGCACGTAATTTCATTGTTGAATATTGTATCTTGTATTTCTAAAACACAAGGATTTATTTTAAAAGACAACACAGCCGGGTGTGGTGGCTCACGCCTGTAATCACAGCACTTTGAGAGGCTGAGGCAGGCAGATCACTTGAGGCCAGGGGTTCAAGACCAGCCTGGCCAACATGGTGACACCCTGTCTCTACTAAAAATACAAAAATTAGCTGGGCGAGTGGTATGTGCCTGTAGTCCCAGCTACTCTGGAGCTGAGGCATGAGAATCGCTTGAACCCAGGAGGCAGAGGTTGCAGTGAGCAGAGATCGCACCACTGTGCTCCAGCCTCAGCCACAGTGCAAGACTCTGTCTCAAGAAAAAAAAAGCAAATCAACACATGATTCTTAAGAGTTGGAATTGTTAATTTCAGTATTGTATTTTAAAAGGACAGATTAGTAACCACTCTTTAGGTTACTGAGCAAGGAATAGTGGGAAGAGATAGCTCTGTAAAGATTTTCAGCATTAAAAATACACCCAGGGGCCAAGATTGAGCTGCAAAGATGATTTTGCTCCTTTCATGGATTCTAGGAGATTCTGGAAGGACAGCACATGCAGGCAGGCACCAAACTGGCATTTAAAGCTCTGTTGTTTAGATAGAATTATATCCTTTGGGGTGTTGGGTGAGAACGAAGGCTTTACTCTGCCTAGCTGGTGGTGGCAGCGTAATTAGTGAGATGTCAGCTATGAATGAATCAGTGAGGCATGCACTCCCCACACATAAGCACATGCAGATTTGGCAGCTAGCAGTGATCTAGCAGTTGGATCCTAAGTGTGCCTCCTGCCACTTGTTGAGCCTAATGCAAAGTGCAGTTTAATCACTGATGTGCCCGTGAGCATGATTAGCTGTTAACCGATTAGTGAACTGTCTGAGGCCCGGGAGTCATTGATTTGGACGCAGCCTTCTGTTCCAAGTCCCCTACCCCGGCCCCCAGCATCCTTCCTTCTCCTCCCCTCAACCTATGAGGAAGAGGGGAGAAAGAGAAGAGAAGAAAAGGTCCAGATGGGAAGAAAAGAATGCTGAAAGGATCCTGTAGGAAGTAGGTCAGGTACTTTGGAGATTATAGTAGCTTGCTTCATCCCTGAATGCGAGAGCCAGGCACAAGTAGCATACAATTAGAAGGAATTAGAACAGCAACAAGTAGCTTGGATTTATCAGCTTTAATTGTCTATTGTCAGGACAGAGCTCTCCTCCCAGGGATCATGGTGGCCGTCTATATCCTAATACTTTTAATGGATGTGCATTGTGGGATTATCTCTCCTAAAGGCAGTGCCTGTTCTCTTAAAAGGAGCTGTGGGGATCCTGCCTGAAAAGCACCAAGCCGCTTTCCTTCCCTGTGTTTGGTCCCATTCTAGGGTAAGGCACAGTTGCCCTTCATTCCCTGAGGTGCACCTTAAGGGGACGGACGCCTATTGAACATTAACTCCTCTGCCCTGCTTCCTGGGTGCCTGCTTGGTGGAAACAATGGGCTGTAGATGGAGAACAGATAAGTCAGGGCTGATGGCTTCAGGATCTCCAGGCTATCTTAATGTTAAAAGGTTTCCCAGCTTTTTCTTAGTCAACATTAGAGAGTTGTTCAAAAGATAAGGTGTCTATTAAAGGAGGTTTGTTATTGTCTTGCCTTTGCCTTCTCTTTCCTCCCTCGCCTCTCCACCTCCACCCCTCAGTTGCAGGGTGGAGGCAAGAAGGACAGTCACACCTTCTTCCAAACTCAGGCACTGAATTAGGTTTAGGCAGGGGTTGACTTTCTTGTAGTGTTGTCACCACCAGTTTAACATTTAAAAGGTTCTCCAATAAGTGCAGCTCCTTCCTCCTCCTTTTCAAGCCCTTGTGTACCTTAGGTCCAGTAGGTGCTTAGGATCCAATTCAGAACCCTGAGCTTGGCTGGAAATCTGAGAGCCCAAGTTCTGGTTTTGCTCCCTGAGCTGCAGCCCTGCCTGTGGGCTGGCATTTCCCAGGTTCGCAGTTGTATGTAAGATCCAGTTACCAAAAAAAGAGTCTGGGAGAGATGCCCTTTCTGCTTCCTGACCTCTGGTCCTCAGTTTCCTCAGCAGGAAAATGAAGTGTTGGACGGGATACATGTTCTTCGACTTAGGTAGGATACTAAATCTCCTTTGGAGCAGAATGGGAGTTGGGGGGTGGGGGTGGTCAAATGATTTCCTTATTAACCTTTATAATTCTGTGTCTTCTAACCTAACTTACCTTGGCACAAAAAAATCAAGCCTCTGCAGTCTTGATCTTCCATTAGAAAGAATGAGAGAAAATCGTCAGTCTCATTTTAAATAAAACCTTCTGCGTCCTTTGGTTAATATTCTGTGATTTCAGGGAAGCGCACGGTGGCAAGTACAACCGTAGGGTCCCATTTCCTGTTCTAAGGGGACTGTTCCTGCCTGCACGGGGTCTTCCGCTGCTGTTTCTGCTCATCCTCCCAAAAGGCCTTTCACCTTCGTTTTTAAGCCAGCTGGCCCTCCCTAATCTTATTCTTGTCGACCTTCCCTTCATTTCCACCTTGAGTCCTCCCCTCTTCCAGAATGGCTTCTCTTCCCACTGAAAGATGAGAGAAGCAAACATTTGACCTACAGTCTTGCTCTCTCATTTGTATGGAAGCTACTCTTCCTCTTCTCCAAATAAAGAGATGAGTTTCAGAGTGCACACCTTTCCTGTTGCTCTCTTTCTCCCTGGTTAATAGTTCAGGTTTTGCCTTCTGTTAGTTTAAGTTTAGGATTACCCCTTTTTTCCCACCAACTGTAAGGTTAGGAAATGTCTTCTGGGTTCTGAACTAACCTTCCTTCTTATGTTCTTTCCCACAGACTTTTCAGAAATTAAAATTCTTCTGTCTGAATATTCACTATGATAAAAACATAATTAGAAGGGAAAGCAAATATTAGAAACCCCAAACCTTGGTTTCTCCACAAGTCATATGGAAATGATTAGTATTGCTATTTTCATTTATTAAGTTGGTAGATGCTGAACTAAAGGAATAATTTAAAAATCATATGTAAATGATTAGATGAGAACACAACTGTCTTCATGAAGGAAGGGCTAAAAAAGATACTCATACTTAGACGTAATGATGCAGGTGGTTCTATAAATACTCTGAGACCTCGGACATCCTGTGGGTTTTATAAAGTCCTCTGAAGAACACTTATATCTTCATTTCTAGGGAGGGAAGGGCACTCTACTTGGGTTCTTCAATTTACTTAATTTTTGTTTCCCTTATGTAGGAAGTAAAAACACTGACCTCATTCCAAAACATCCAACAGCCCCCAAAATTCACCATCCCAAAGTTTAGGCCCTGACTATGTTTGTCAAAAGTTTTGGGGAGGTGAGCTGTGTCATGAGAAGGAAGCTTGTGCTATTTTTAAATTGATTCAACTCATCATTGAAACATATCATACACATATCACACCAATGACACATACAGGCTGCATTGTAACATAGCATGTGTCATACATATATTCTCTCTCACTCATATACACATACTCGCTCTTCTTGTCCGGCTTTTGAAAAGGAAGGCAGCCAGAAGGCCAAGCCCAGTAATGTGAGTTGAAAAGGCTGTTAAAGTTAAAAACCAAGTGTCCCTCTAGTTCTCAGCCTGGCTTTGAGACATGTGGGAGGGCTTCAAAGCCCCAGTGCCCCTTTCAGGCTCAGGCTTACAGTTGGTCCCCAAATGTTTACCAGCATGAAGATGCCTAATTTACAGGAAGCGGGAAATGGGTGTGAGGGGTGAGGGAGGGTGGGTGGGTAGGGAGTGGGAAGAAGAGGGTGGGGGGTATTCTCTTGATGTGGTTAGCCCGTCATTGACCTTGTTTGGGTATGGCAGGAGTGAATGAGAAAATGAAAACATGTTTCATCTTGGGTACATTTCATCCCATTTTTTTTACTTTCTTTAGGAAAAATTTTTTTTTGCCTTTTCTTAGGAAAAAACAAAATTTTTTTCCCAAGTGGAGTCCAGGTCTCCAGATTTGGTACTCAATGTCCCTTCATTCTACAATAGCCCTTTCCCTATAGAGTCATCCAGCCGCCTACGTTGCAATTCCCAATCCACCCAGGGACTGGGAGAGGAAACAAACTGGCCCAGTAGCTGAAGCCGAATTAACATTGGCTGGTTGAACTGTTGTGATGATGCCATCCACCGGAATAGATGAGGATTTCTGAGAACAGAACTATTTGGCTCATTCATGATTTGCTGCCATTGTGAACACTTTTAATGAGAGAGCTCTGCCTGAGACATGCTGATTAATAAAGATAACTGAGGTTCTTTTCAGTGTTCTAACTTGGGGGGAAATAATATAGTGACTAAAAATGCACCAAGTTATTACTTAGAAACAAACCCTTTGAGATGTAAGATTCCAGACAGTGGCAGCCTCCGATAGCTCTCTCTGTACAGCTGTACTGCTGCCAGGGCCTTCCAGCTTTAGTCAGCACTAAAAAGGTACACTGCTCAGGCCCTCAGGGAGGACTGAGGGAAGTTCAGAGGTCAGTCCCTTTTATTCTCCCTTAGTGGTTTTGTGCTGGACAATACCTAAATATTACAGTAAAGACATGCTTTTTCCTACTATGGAGCAAGCTTCCTTTCTTTTATTTCTTCTTCCTTTTTTGTATCTTTCATTTTAAATGATGTTATTACCCATCCTTGACTACTATAATCACAGTAAAAAGTTGCTTTGGAGGGTCTTTGTCCCGTCACTTTGAGACAAGAAGCAAACATGTGAAGGATTTTACATTCCAACACTCTGTCTGAAAATTTACTTTCCTTAAAGTTCTACCCGTGGCCTTGTCCAGCTCAGCTGGGACACCTGGAACTAATTTTAGGGTTGCCTGGCTAAGCCCCACACTGGTATTTGAAGTTTGCGTCCTCCCTAGACTCAAGCCCATTTCACCACCTCTGAAGGTGAGTGCAGGCTGATACTAATTAACAGTGAGTTGATTCACTGGCATCTTCCAGTCATTAAAGCAAACATTTGGCTTAAAATAGCCCTCTTCCCACCTTAAATATCAAACTTTTTGCCTATTCCCTTACTCCATCATGGTTGACTCACCAGCCATTGCATGATGGTGTATGTGGCCTAAGAACAGAGTTTGATTCTAAAAGGGAAGTGAAATAGTCTTTACCATCTGCAAGTGAGACGGTTTGAACAGCAGGCCAGCCTTCAGTATGACTACGTTGTTTTTCTGTCCATTGTGCTGACTCAGCACCAGTTCATAAACCCTCTTGAGCAGGCTGGATTGCTCTTGTTTAATTATCAGCTTGGAGCTTTCTGAGGACTATTAGGAACTGTTCATTCAGTTTTCCACCCCTAGCATATCTGCCTTCTAAAAGTCCTGCTTCCTCTTGGTGCTAGCGTCCCCTCTGGTGTAACATGCAGTCACAGGTGGGCCAGGCATCGGGCAGGGAGTGTGTGCTAATCAAGTCCCCTAGTGGGAATTTAATTGTTCTGGACTGAGAGAGAGATGGCAGCAGGACTTTAGACACCATTTCCTGGCAAATAATCTTTTGCCTCTCCCCCTCCACCCAAAAAAAAATTCTAGAAAAGTTTTCTAAAAGAGAGAAATTTTAAAGATAAACAGACATATTTTTAGGATTGAGTTGGGCTTTTGTTTTGCTTTGTTTCCTTTCTTCCTGTAAACAAATACTCAGATGTCCACTTCATTGTATGACTAAGTTGGTATCATTAGGTTGGAACTGGGTGTGTGTATGTGGGGGTGTGTGTGTGTGGGTGTGTATGCACACGTGTATTTAAAATGTTAGAAAAGACATTGCAGCCTAAGATTGAAGGAGAGATTATTTAAAAAAAAAAAAAAATACCTATGGTGAGGCAAGCAGGAAAAATGGAAGACCTGGATTTCAGTGATCTAAATAATAATTTAAATGGGGTGTTTGCTATAAACATTGTTTCTCTGAATTAAAGGATTCCTTGCTGAAGGCACAAAACCATTGAGGAAGTAAAGCATCTGGTTTGTTTTGTAATGAGAAGCAGGAATGCAAGGTCCACGCTCTTAATAATAAACAAACAGGACATTGTATGCCATCATCACAGGATGTCCTTCCTTCAACAGAGGACTGACTGGGCTGGAGGAAAAGCTGGCCGGGGCTCAGAATAAGCCCCACTAATTACTGCCTCCGACCGCTTTCCACTTGCAGTGATCAGTTCAATATTCCTCTGAACTGTGAAACGATTAATGCTCTACATTTTACTTACACTCCTGGGAAGTCTGCCTGTGGGTTCTGGGAGGAGAGGAAAGGAAAACAAACATTAATCTGTAGAATTATAACTTTTTCCTTTTTCCCTATTTAGTAAATAGTTAAAAGAGGAAAGTTCGTTCTGCCAAGTTTGAACGTTAGCAGGAGAAATGGAATGTTGCAAGTTTTGGGGCGGGGGGGGCGCGGGGAAACGTGTACTACATACACAACAGCTTGAGGACCAGACAGCTCCACTGCATTACATTAGCTGCAAAAACAATTTAACCTCCTCTTTTGAAGTAGGAGTTGTGTCTTTTGTACCTGCGGATTTGAGCCGAGAAATTACAAAATCTGCAGGTAAATTTTAAATTTTTTTAAGGAAAGTGTGCCCCCTAATTCTGCCGCGCCAGGAAGGAGGTCGATCTGGAGTGTTTAGAATACAATAGAGCCCAAGTAAGGTTAAGTGCCTTCAAAGGGAAGTAAGATTCCAAGTCAATGTTGAAATTCACTAAGCTCTCGGAGGCTGTGCTCGAAATCTGGGGGAAAGCCCTGGGCTTGGCCAGGTGGCGTTGGCCACGCCCCACTTCGGCTAAGGAGTGGTGGGGAAACCAGACACACAAAGTGCGCCGTGACACTAGGCCCTCCAGTGTTGCGGAGAGGCAAGAGCAGCGCGGAGAGGCGAGAGCACCTGTCCGCCCGGAGCTGGGACGCGGGCGCCCGGGCGGCCGGACGAAGCCAGAGGGACCGCCGCCGAGGTGCGCTTCCGTGCGGCTCAGCCCGGCGGGGACGCGGGGAGAATGTGGACTGGGTAGAGATGAGCGAGACTTTTCTCAGATGTTGGATATTTGCTTGGAAAAACGTGTGGGTACGACCTTGGTAAGGAACTTGAATATATATTTTTTTAATTCTGAAATTGATCTGAAAACTCTCTTTTCTTTTACTTTTTTATTTTTTGCCAGAGTAGTCGCAGTAGAAACATGCTTCTGCTTTAGTGCATTTAGTGCTGTCAAACATTTGTAAGACTTTCCTTATGAATCATTAACCCTTTC
The DNA here is from genome assembly GCA_004027715.1 of Plecturocebus donacophilus. NCBI lineage: Eukaryota > Metazoa > Chordata > Mammalia > Primates > Pitheciidae > Plecturocebus > Plecturocebus donacophilus. The sequence goes on along the minus strand of PVKP010009983.1, from coordinate 29,359 downwards.
AGTTCTAGACATAATTGTCAATTCATTGAAATTTCAGTAGTGGTTCCTGCTCACACCCGTCAAACTATTCCGGGTTGGCTGAAGTTTTCAATTTTATTTTATTTTTAACATGTACTTGGCATCATGACTCTACATGTTAGAACTAAATAAAAATATGCAGGTTTGTTTAAATCGTAACTGAGGGAAAAACAACTTTGCATCCAACCTTTTCTTTTTAAAAGCATCCTATTTAGAGAAGTGGAAGAATGTAAAAATCTCCTTGAAGGACTTCCACAGAATGTTATGTTTACATTTTAACAAATATACATTCTTACATGGAAATGATACCCATATCTCTAATTTTTATTAAACATGTCTCTAAGAGAAAATATTACAGAAGTTGTTTTACCTTTTTTTTTTTTTTTTTTTTTTTGCCTTTGGGAAGCACTTTTTTCTGAGTGTGAGGGAGGATTTTCGGGAATATCCTTATCAGTTTACAAGTGGAAGCAGAGATTGTCCTCCAAGTCTTCTAAATTTGTTATAACTTTAGTTACAGTAAACTGTAGTACATCAGTGACTTCTGGGAATTCATACACTTTCAGAATTAAATGGAAAGTGCTATTTGTAGCTGAAGGGTCCTAAAGGAATTCTCTCCAGGGAATTTTATTGAACAGTTTTATGTTTTGTTTTTGCTTTTTCAATTTGGTGCGAGATGCCTGCAAGTCAGAAGACACTGCAGGCTGTTTTCCCCTTCACCCATTTTTCCTCCTCTTTTCCTGTGGTCCAAGTGATTTCTAAGAGGCCGTAGCTCAGTGATGCTGGCAGGATGCAACCCTTTTCAGTCTTCAGTGTGAGAGGATGAAAGAGAGCTCGCAGCAGAGCGGGGAGGCAGCTGTTTTGAAAGTTGTTTTGCGTTGGGAGCTGGTGGGAAAGTTCAGTCTTCCCCATTTGGAAAAGGCAGGCTGGGTTCCGCTCCTGCACCACACGCGCTTTCCATTTTTAGCTTCATTCAGAGGCAGACAGAGCTCCTTCCTCTTCCTCTCCTTGTTTGTGACACTTTTCTGAGGCAGCTTTTCCACAGTGCCGAGGGTCTGGCGGCCATGACCCCAGGCATTCTGGGACACTGGACTGTGCGCCCACAACATTTTTCTGCCGTGAGAGGTAAAGCCAGGGATTGTTCAGAGGTGATTCTTTTTTTTTTTTTCTTTTCCTTCCCCCTCTCCCCCCCCAAGTGTGGTTGCCACTTTTTTTTTTTTTTTTTTTTTTTAACTAAGAGTAGCATTTAAAAACCTTGCTTCTTCAAGGCAGTTTACTTTATACGGCTTTTTGGCTCTTACTCAACTGTACCAAGCACTCTGCATCTGCTTTTAAAGCTTCAGACTACTGTATTAGTCATAGCCTCTCAGAGGGAGCCACAGGAACGGCGGGACAATGAGGATTAAAGGCCTTTCCCTTCTCTTCCAGGCTGCCCCCAAGTGTAGCTCCAGCCCTGTGAGGTTTCAGGGACTGGCAGAGGGGACCGAGGGAACCATGAAAATGGACATGGAGGATGCGGATATGACTCTGTGGACAGAGGCTGAATTTGAAGAGAAGTGTACGTACATTGTGAACGACCACCCCTGGGAATCTGGTGCTGATGGCGGGACTTCGGTTCAGGCGGAGGCATCCTTACCAAGGAATCTGCTTTTCAAGTATGCCACAAACAGCAAAGAGGTAAGCCTCTGGTTTATTGCCGAAGAAGATTGGGACCTGGCGCCAAATCTCCCTACTTGCCCTTGAGGCCTTGTATATCTCTGAAAACCTCTGAGAATCTGTAAGTATCAGTAAATAATTGATTTCTCTATTCAATTCTTGCATTGCTTTCTCTTTCCCTAAATCATTTCCTTCTCATTTCCTCCAGCCTTCAACTGTTCCATCCTAATTAGTAAACACTTAAATATTTTGGCAGATTCACATGTCTTAGCAAAGTGACTTGCAGCCTAGGGTGGGTGGAATTGTCAGTGGACTCAAACGTCAAGGAAGCTCTGGGCTGGACCCACTGGCTCTCCTGCCCCTGTTGTAGAATATCTCTTAAGGGAGAAAACTTTCTTAGAAAAAAATGTGTTAATGTTTCTTTTGTCTCCCTTTGGTAATTAGTTGGCTTTATTCTTTTTAACGAGCCAGCTTTATTAGCTAGGTTTCTAAAATTATTCTCAAAACTTTGACGTGTTTATGAAGTGAAGTGATGGTATAAACCGAGAAAGGGGGTCATGTAAAAGTGTCCTCTGTCCGGATGACTTCAGAGCTAACCACTGTTTATCTGCGGCAGCTCCTTTGCTGGGGCTAGGCTGGCAGGCCAATTCCTTATTGGCCTCTGAAGTGGGTACAGTCTTTGTTGTTTCAAAGGGGATGAAAACCCAAACTGGGAATGAGCAACTGATTTCTGTTTACCTTTTATATAAAGATTATAGTTAGGTGTGAAGTTTAGCTGTGAAATAACTTGCAGAACCACCTCTTGTTTTCAGAATTTGGTTTACTGTAGTTGCACTCACTAGTCTACTCCTGGCTGGAATTGAATGAAGGGACTCCGCAGCAGACTTCCCACCACCACGTTAGCAGGGAGCACTGTCAATTCTGTTTCTGCCTTCAGAAAGTAGGGAAAAGGGGATGATTGGCCACAGGAATCCAGAATTTGCTACTAAGACTCTTCCTTATAGCCATCTCAAATCACTTTCTCCCTTCCCTAAGGAACAGTATTTGAAGGAATCCGGGAGCCTGTTTGGAAAACTCTTTGTCTCTTTCCTGTTTGTGTGTCTGAGTCCAGTGTTTTTTTTTTTTTTTTTTTTGGTGAGGGGGAGACACAGCTGTCTAAAATGAAACAGAGCAGTGCTGCTCAATATTTCTTTTTTCCCCCCACTGTTGGGCGAATGGAGGCAGATTTTATAAAAAGTAAAATTTAAATTCTAGTTGTACGGGAACATTATCAAAAACTTTAACCCCAGAGGTCAGCCTTAATTATACCTCTTCCTGAAAGTAATGCTCTTTCTAATAGAAAGCCTCTTATTAATATGTGGCCCTTGGAATTAATATAGGATTTGTTTAGGTATATAAGGTTTGACTGTGGCTTTAAAAGGTGTAGTGTGTTTTTTCCCCATATCAAGTTTGACCAAATATTGGTCTGTTCCCAAGGTTCATTTGTGCTGTGTTGCCCTGTCTGCCCTTTGGGACTGAAATAAAAATCTCCATTCTGTGGGTCATCTTTGCCTTTTAATTCCATAATGTTCTTATCCTCAGTTCAGCTCTTAGCGTAAGTTTTTAAATTTCTGTCATTCTCCTTTAAAATCATAGCTAAGTCAAGTAATGCTCTTAGATCATTTAGTTCAAGGTTCAGAAAGATAGTCGCTTACCAAAAGGTATATAGGTAAAGCCAGACCTAGGACTTGAAGCAAAGTTCTTCTGACTTCTCCAGTAAGTGCTTCTCGATTATGCTACACTGGCCCCTCTTGGTGTCACTGTGGTTTTAGTTATCATCTTAACATATTTCAGACCAATCCTTAAGCGATTTTGTGTTATTTTTCCTCTCTGAATGTATAACTCCCTATTTCAATATATTAAGCAACCCAAAAACAGACAGTGCATGCGTTCCTGAAGAGGGTCCTTCAGAACTAACCTAACAGGTCAGGGTTCTCTTACCCTGTTTCCCTATATTGCATTTAACTGAAGCACTTGAATAGAGGATAATACATCTTTAAACCCTAATCATAAAGACAAGCAAGAAGTAAACTTGAATGTAATACTGTCTTAAGTGAGTAAGCTTAAAAATTTGTACCTGTTTTTCTGTTTCTCTCCTTTGTTTTTGAACTTTGGGAAAGGAGAGCTCCCTTTAGAAGGTGAAAGAGGATGGTAGAGTTGAGCCACTGAGGGTAGGAAAGCTGTAAACAGTACACAGACAGCGACCTTGAAGACTGATGAATGTTTACATGATCATTATTCAGTTAGTTCTTTAAGTTCCATGAGCCGTTGAAATAGGAAGTCTTTTTATCAGACTTATTAATCTTGCCCTTCTTTAAATGTTTTCATTTAAATAGCAGAAGATGTTACAGTATGTACTATAGTGCTGACCTACTCGGGAATTTTTTTTTTTTTTACAACACCATTTTTCATTATGAATTTGTACAATGTGTCAGCACCTTTTTTTTTTTTTTTTTTTTTTTTTTTTTTTTTTTTTTTTTTTTTTTTTTTTTTTTTTTTTTTTTTTTTTTTTTTTTTTTTTTTTTTTTTTTTTTTTTTTTTTTTTTTTTTTTTTTTTTTTTTTTTTTTTTTTTTTTTTTTT
>PVKP010009983.1:0-24968 GCA_004027715.1 Plecturocebus donacophilus | reverse complement strand
GAGTTTAGAATCATTCTGTACCTTTAATAAAGCTGTTCTTACTTCCTATTTCCAGAACTAAAATCAAATATAGACCTACTATTCAAAACTTTGAAAATGTTTTAAACTAATGGGTTATTCTTTTATGGGGGTTTTCCCCTTGTCCTCCTGAAATAATCTCTTGTGACTGCTTGACTAAGAAAAATCAGTTCAACCATTCATATGTTAGAAGCGTTACCCTGTAGTTTCTGCCCTCGGTTGAGACTGCTTATACTCTAGAGGCACCGCGGCTCTGTGAGTCTCACCTCCCTGTATCTGGCTGATAAACATCAGACAGAACATGGGGACTCCCTCGGTGTCCATTCTGATTAAAGTCCATTATTAACTCAAGCCATCTATAAAAAGTATCTCACCATAACATGCAATTCCCTCTTCATACTACCTTTTATTTGAGAAATGATGGACCAAGGCATCACCGTGTTTCTGGTTATAGAAAGATAATGAGGAAGGAAACCTTCCCCAAACACCTTTGTTCATTTCACTCCTTTTGAAAATTGGGTGATTGCCAAGCACGGTGGCTCGCGCCTGTAATCCCAGCCCTTTGGGAGGCCAAGGAGGGTGGATCACCTGAAGTCAGGAGTTCAAGACCAGCCTGGCCAACATGGTGAAACCCTGTCTCCACTAAAAATACAAAAATTAGCTGGGCATGATGATGTATGCCTGTAATCCATTTACTTGGGAGGCTGAGGTAGGAGAATCACTTGAACCTGGGAGGCAGAAGTTGCAGTGAGCCGAGATGGTGCCATTGTACTCCAGTCCTGGCAACAAGAGCGACACTGTCTCAAAAAATAATAATAATAAAATAAATTAATCAGATAAAAATGAGATGATTGCAGGCAGAAGGTCGTGGTTACTACTGAGTCCTAGTCCTCACAAGACATTCATATGATCAAACCAATTATAATCTAACAAGTCATTCTTATAGAGTGGGATTCAAGGAGGGAGAAGAGATAGCTAGTAATTTAAATGATCTTAATGTAATTTGGGGAGAAGATGATCAGATGACATTTAGATTTGGATATTGTTTCTGCTTAAAACCCACTGCTGTGTGTGTTTGCATACTCTCTAAAGAAGGAATTTGCTTTAAAAAAAAGCTTATATTGTCCTATCAGACTTTCATTAAGCACTCCAACTCAACCCATCCTAAACTGTAAAATCTCCTTCATTTTGTAAAATTGAAAAGAAGCCCTGCATTTTATCTAGAAGCTGTAGACGTCAGGGTGTGTTCTATAACTGAGGCCACTTACAGAGACAAATCTGCTCAAGTGGTGGAGGGGTCTGCACTGCACATAAAGAGCTTCTGTGGGAGCAGGTGAAGCAGGGAGGTAATTGAAGCCTAGTGTCCTCTTGCTGATCGGTTTATAGAAGGCACACAGCGGCCTGTCCCCAGTAGTAATTCTTTAGGACCCTGGTCAGTTCCAGTGAAGTTTCCTTCCTGAGTTAGGTGAACAAATTATTTGTCTTTTTAGCACTATGAAGTTTACGGCACACACCAGGTTCCTCCTTAATATTTGCTTGCTTCGAAGATAGACTACTATAAACTATGAGTCAGGCAGATGGATTGTCTAAGATGCACATTCTGGATCTTTCTAGGACCAGAGGGAGAATTAGTACTTGGTTTTTTACTTCCCTTTCCCTATTCCCTGGTTCCTATTCCCCTCCAAAGCTACCTGGACAAGCACCATACTCTTAGAGTGTCAGCTTTTATGTCATCTTTGAGTAATGTCTCAGATGTGCATTTAAGATGAAGATGTTTATTGTGTATTAGAATGCTAGACTTAGAATGGATATAGGTGGTTTCTAAGTGCTTCTAATTTTGAAATTTTATGGTTTTTGTATCTTTATGTATAGATGTGAGTTTATATGTGCCCTATAGCACTAAATATAATTGAAATTTAAAGTATTAGGGCTCTGTCCCTTTCCTAATGCTAACCTAATATTGAAGCTCTTTAATTGGTCTGGAGCTTGAGGGTTGTCATAGGCCCGTCTTCTACCACGGAGCCTTCTCTTTTTAACTGTCCTCCTGTCTTGCCTGTTGCATTGCATTTGTAAGTTAGAGATAGCAAGAGCTACTTCCAGGGCTGCTTTTATAGCTCACTACTGATTAGTCCATAGCTGTGTTCAAATAGTATTGGGCAGCTTATGCTTTCTAGTTGCCTTATTTTGAGGCACAAGAAAATGAGTGTTTTCTTTGTGTAAGATTGATAGCTGAAAACCTAGAGGCCCATTCTGTAAAAGAATGACAGTTTGGAAGAAGAACCGTGACCTCAATGCAGTGCTCCTTGTTAGTAATCAAGCTCTGACTCCCAGGACACCATCTGTAAGAGACTATAATTTAAAACAAAGTGGATGAACCAGTTGAGTGCCTTTCTTAAAATTACTGCTGTAAAGTAGATGTGTTGAAAATATCAACTGCTAATTATTGGCTCACCAACAAATGGCATTATTTGTTTTTCCTGTTTGTCGTTCTGATATTATAATCACTGAAATATGAATGTCAAATGATTTGCATGTCATAGAATTCAGTTCCATGAATTTTCCAAATTCATTAGATTCAATAATAGTATGTCCAAAATAATGAGCCTCTGAATAAGTAAGTCTACTAAAGCTTTAAATACATATATTTATATCTCAAGACTGCTCTGAGATACTCTCATCCCCAGTAGTTTACTGCCAACAAATACCAATAATGACAAACTGTGATTAAAAGGGGACATAGATGTAAATGAAGGCAGAGGAGGAAGATGGAATGAACATCTGCTTTTTTCAACTCTCTGACAGAAATTCATAAAGCACCAAAAATAACACTCTTGTTTCAACTTGTGTTAGGTGTAGGAAAATTTTCTTTTTTTCTCTTTCCAGTCTGAGTATGCTTCATTGCTTTGTATATTGAATACTAAATTGTTTCAGAAAAAAAAAATCATTGGTTGGTAAGATACTTAAATGAGAAAAGCTAGTCTGTCACATGTACGTAGGTGTGCCTTATCTATTTAAATAGAGGTTTAAATTATTGATGAGAGTTCCTTAATGAGGAACTGGAGTACAGTACAACCAAAATCGTAGATTGCACTGTGAACAACCTGTGTACATTGATCGATTCACATATTTGGGTCTACCATTTCAGGTACATGAATGCACAGGAGCTACTGGGGATATAAAAACTGGAAAATAAACATTATCATCTGTTGCCTCTCCCTCCTCCTTGGCCCATTTCAGTAATGTATTTAGTAGGTAATTGGTAGGCTGTCTTGAATGAGAAGAAAATAAAAATAGGAAAGTGAGAGATTAAAAACCAAAACAAAACTCTAACTACAAAATGTTGTAAAGGACTACTCACAGGGGAGTTCTATTGAATAGTGATGAATTGCTTCCTGATTCATGGTTGGTGATTTTTTTACCCCCTCAAAAAGAGAAATTTATTATTAAGGAGGAACTGGTATAGTTATCTTTCTTTAGCAAGGCCTACAGAGTTAAAATGTGTGATGCATCCAGTCTGAGGTCATTCCCTCAGATCTTAGAACCTAGAGCTTTCCTCAGTACAAACTTAATTTCAAAGGAGGACTTTTGGCCAAGTGTAGTGGCTCAGCCTATAATCTCAGCACTTTGGGAGGCTGCGGTGGGAGGATCGCTTGAGTCCAGGAGTTTGAGACAAGGCTGGGCAACATGGTGAAAACCCTTGTCAGCAACAACAACAAAAAATTAGCTGTGGGTGTGGTGGTGCATGATTCTAGTCTCATCTACTCGGGAGGCTGAGGTGGGAGGATCACTTGATCCTGGGAGGTTGAGGCTGCAATGAGCTAAGATTGAGCCACTGCACTCCAGCCTGGGTGACAGAGGGAGACCCTGTCTTTAACACACACACACACACACACACACACACACACACACACACACACACACGGGCCTTTGACCACTCTTGAGTAGAAGACTGGAGAAGAACAAAGTAAAAGACCAGAGAGGAAGAGTTACTTGAAAGATCTTTTATTAAAGAGAACAGGCGAGCTACGAAAAAACAAAACAAAACACACAAACCTCATATGGAATGAAAAAAACATAATACATTTGGTTTCTGGTTCCTTGGACCGTTGTAGAACAACCAAAGAGCATTATTTTGGTTTCTGAGGTTAAACCTATTTTATTCCCCTCAAGCACACTATACTTATGGTTTGAGGGAGACGGAGAAATAGGAAACTAGGGACAGGCTGAATCTAATCTTGACCGTCTAATTCTGCAGTGTCTTATTCTCATTCTGTAAGAGAATGGTTATCTTCTCTGTTCTAGCATGAAAAGTAATGATACAACTAAAGGATCCTTTATTACCAGACAGTAATCCCCTAGACTGGTTTAATGCTTGGTTGAGTATTTGCTCACCCTAAGGTGAAGCTTGTTAATTATGTAGGCATCATTAATGTCTGTTCTGCGTATCAAAATTTTATCATTGTTATCTGTGTTGCCACTTGACAGTCCAATTTATTCAAATGAAAAGATTGGTGAACATTTTACGGTTAAAGTAATTGTTTCCTATGTTTTTTCCTCTTTAGGTTATTGGCGTGATGAGTAAAGAATACATACCTAAGGGCACACGTTTTGGGCCCCTAATAGGTGAAATCTACACCAGTGACACAGTTCCCAAGAACGCCAACAGGAAATATTTTTGGAGGGTAAGTAAGGGAAATTTCTCCAGACTCATTAATTATTAGGGAAAAAATGGAGCTATAAGAGCTGAGTGGGTCACCTCCTTTCTCATCCTGTGCTGGGAAATGCTGGGGTTCACCCATAAGTATCCAGGATCTCATGGACACGGAATGCTGAACAAATGTGATGAAACCAATTAAATGTTTGGCCTGTAGGTGGTTAGCGATGGAGATGTGGGCTATATGTGAATCTTGATTTTTGCAATTCACTAGAGTTTTGTGATGAAAGGAAACAATTTGTTGCCTTGCTTTAAGGTAGTAGGTTCATTTGCATTTCTCTGCAAGGAAGTAGTAATGAGTCACCAAGCCTTAAATTTCACCCCTTTTTGATTTCTTGCTGACATAACTTTAATTGAATGGAATAGTTATCACAAATGAATATATTTTTTTTTGAGATGGATTCTCACGGTCGCCAGGCTGGAGTGCAGTGGTGCTATCTCAGCTCACTGCAACCTCCGCCTCTCAGGTTCAAGCAGTTCTCCTGCCTCAGCTTCCCGAGTAGCTGGGACCTCAGGCACGCACCACCACGCCCAGTTAATTTTTGTATTTTTAGTAGGGACAGGGTTCCACCATGTTGGCCAGGATAGTCTCAATTGCTTGACCTCATGATCTGTACACGTCAGCCTCCCAAAGTGCTGGGATTACAGGTGTGAGCCACCACGCCCAGCCAGGAATGACACAAATGAATTATCTTAAAAGTGTAAATGCCATTAAGGAAGGATAGCTGGAAGATGGGCTGAGGGAATGGAGAAAGGACCACAGGACTAGTCCTATTTAAATACATGTGCACCATAAAACGATTCCATTTGACAATAAGTTGAATGACAATAACTTATTGAATGATTATCTCATAGCATAAGGAAAATACTTATAATCAGGCAGGATGATAAGCTTTCCTTTATAACATCCAACCAAATAGCCAGTACAATTTCCTTTGCTATATTAGGGTTACAAAGACCAATAGAGGTGAACTAATTAGATAGAATCCTTGAGCAAAAGACTGGATTAGCAGTGAAGAGAAAAAAGTCAGATTGCTTTCCTTCTTCCCATAGATGTCTCAGGGACATGCAGTTTCCTCAGTTAGAAAATAAAGATATGGTTATTTAAATTTAGTAAGCGTTTTTATGCATACTTACATGAAATGTACATTATTTTAATTCTTTAAAAAGAAACAGCTGCATGATAACAAAAATTGTATTATGCTTGCTTTAGCTGGTATTTTTGCCTAGAACACTTACATCTTTCGGACAAGTATCATAGAAGACTTCTGCTACTGAATCACTCAGAAGGTATTCCTAAGAAGCGATATTTTTAATCCAGGAAGTTTTGCATTTTTAGAAGTTTATCTTACTATTAACCAGGCAAAAGACGGTAGTTACAGATTGACTAAGAATCATGTGCTCATAATTTTTATTTAATAATTATTCCTGCTTAAAACATACTAATTAATAATGTTGGAACCGTGAGTGCATTTTTGCCTTTGTTGCTAATAAATTCTTCTCAGAAGTGAGCCATAAAGGTGCATACTTCTTGGAGTTAAAGGTCTGAATTAAGACAATCCAGCATAAGTCTCATTAATATGTGATCATTTTGAGAAAAGGCAAGAAGCACCTAAGAATCTCCCCTCACTGTCCCGGTTCCCTGTTTCATTTAAAGATTCACTCTAAGTAACTGGAAGGCTTTCCTTGGGAGGATTTATTTGAATCAGTCTTTCACATGCAAAGGATATTGTAGAACATGCCAATTTTGCTGGCAGGAATATGAACATCTGTTGTGAGGAAAGAAAAAGTTTCATGCAAATTACACAGCCAAGGAAGAGAAGGGATGTTCAAGTTGAGAAACCAGTGACATTTCTTGTAACTGAACTATGAATCAGCACATTTTAATCTTGATAATATATGGAAGTGCAGTAAGGTGGTAGGAAATAGTGTTCATTTTACGTATGCGTTATTTTATTTCCTCGTGTGTGTGTGTGAGTGACTTCATGGCATCAACATTGCTGTTTTTAAGTGAGGATACAGTAAATTGCAGTCCGAGGAAGGCTAACTGGAATCAACATACCTGTAGCTTTAGAAAGCAGTTTCCGCCCCAGTGAAGAGTGCAAGAGCGATGGAACCCCATGTTCCTGGAAGTTTGCACATCAGAGTAAACAAACTTGAAAACCCCTCTTGATAGCAGAATTCACCCAGCCTTGTTCCATTTTCTCTTAACAAAACACACCGCAAAAGCTCTCACAAGCTGCTTTGATGAAGCCACATGTATTTCCCCCTTCACAATTTACAGGAAGTTACTCTTAAAAGAAAGTGATTCTGATGTTTACCGCCTGTGTTAAAGGGACAGAGTTCCTTTTTATTTCTGATAACGTTTGAGCGAAATACCGAAACTGTCCGTAGACTAGCACAGTTGGTACGTGAGTAAGGAAAAGCAATAACCTGCTGTCTGGTAAGAGCAAAATTCCTGCTACGAACAGTGCCTTACTTACTACTTGGAGACTACAAGTCGCAGAGGACACCAGGTATTGACTGATTATATATGTATTAAGGAAAGGTCTTAAGGTCTAAAGAAAAGGTGGTACCTCCTAAAAAGAGGGAGGGAGAGAACACTTTCTGTCGAAGGATAAGGAGTGTGTTTATAGTTTCAGTAAGAGTGTGCATTTTAATTTTTCTTCTTCCCTCTGCCTCTTTGCCAAGTAGCCTGAGTACATCTGTTAACCAGAAGTAGTATTTCTCTAGTACAAACTTCAAATTCTTCATTATGCGTTGCCTTTAAGGAACAACATACTTTCTTCCTGTTCATTTTCCAAAAACACAACGCCTGTGGCTGTGTGTGTGTTGTTTCAGCCAGCCTCCTCCCAGATAAGGGGTTCCCTCTTCCCTCCTTTGGACTGAAAGGAAAGAACAAGGCTGGACGCGTTTATCAAGAGGAAAAGTGACTTCTCAGTAGTAGACTGTCAAATTCTGGCTGCTGCCCCAGTGTTCACTTTGTTATGGCAGGTGAAGTTCACCTTTGCCCCACCCAGTGTTTCCACAAAAAGGCAAGGTTCCAAGTATTCATATGAACAAGTGTTACTTTAGGACTTGGAGGGTTGGGGGTGGAGGATGTTTGCATAGTTGAAGCCTTGGGCGGGGGTGTAGGAAACTGCGAGTACAGAGGCCATAGAAAAAGCTGAGACTCAGTTTGACGTCGTCAGCCGGCTTAGTCCTCTACCCAGTGACTCAAAGCACTAAAAGTCAGCATAATCGGAACTGAAGTCAGTAGCTCGCCCATTTGCCATTCACTGCAGTAGCAAAAGTAGTACTCTGTGGTGGGTTAATCGGTTTGAGGCAGCTCCTTAAATGAACATTTGTGTTTCATTTTTCTGTTATTTCCCGAACATGAAAAGACGATAAAACTGAGATGGAAAAGGTAACTGACAAAGTGTGCCTTACCTGTTTCCGCCCTTATTTCTGCTGATTCAAGACTACACTGGCTAAACTGATTTGATTTCTTTTTCTCACGAGGCAGTAGGGGATCAGAAATCACAGATGGTACGGGCTGTGTTTATTCTGAGAGGTGCTGGAGAGCTTTGGGGCTGACTTCCTTTACATGCCTGTCTTTTCTTTTGGACAGATCTATTCCAGAGGGGAGCTTCTCCACTTCATTGATGGCTTTAATGAAGAGAAAAGCAACTGGATGCGCTATGTGAATCCAGCACACTCTGCCCGGGAGCAAAACCTGGCTGCGTGTCAGAACGGGATGAACATCTACTTCTACACCATTAAGCCCATCCCTGCCAACCAGGAACTTCTTGTGTGGTATTGTCGGGACTTTGCAGAAAGGCTTCACTACCCTTATCCCGGAGAGCTGACAATGATGAATCTCAGTAAGTGGATTACAGAACAAAAAAAATAAAAAAATGCCAGTAATGTCGGTTCTGCCTCTGTGAACTAATAGCATGTCGTTTAATTGTACGGCTTCATTATCTATTGGACAAAGTAGGTGGCTTAAGCTAGGGACTAGGAAGAGGAAAAACCTTCTTTGAGTCCCTGTTAACTATTATGAAACTTGATCATTTAAATATATTATATATGAAGAGCTATTCAGAATGTTATAAGAAGAAATATATGTCCAATTCTAATTTATTCATAAGCAGTTGGGAGAATTACAGGGATTGGTCCAGACATGCTGCGTATACAAGGTATAGCCCTTCTTTGTGACACTTTGCCGGGGCTTAGACTGTAGCAAAACACTTACAGATGCACAACTTGAATGTACAGTTAGGATCTGATGTGGAACATTCATTGTAAGATCATTGCTAGAAAACTTTGTCATAATTTTTCAAGTATTATTCTAAATGAATAACCGTAAAGATTTTATATCTTAGCTTCCTTCCTTACAGTAAAAAGCTAATTACCTGATCTGATCAGTATTACAGCAGCCACCTATCACTTTATCTTAACAAATTCTCAATTCTTAAGTTTATATGCTTTTATTTCTTTTATTTGATTAAAATTGCTGTGATGACCTCTCTCTGCAAAGGGCTACATCATTTGAGTCATTCTCAAGTGATCTCTGTGAGTGATTTCAGAATTGCTATAAGATTCTAACCTCTGCTGAAACTATGGTTGTGTGTTCTTGGTTAGACTACTAAATCTTATTAGTAGTTTTAAAAATTAGTTCCTTTTGATATAGATGTAAAACTAGATGCTGAAGTTTTTATAACTTTTTGTTTTGATATCTTTTCAAACTTAAGAAAACATTTTAAGAAAAGGACAAAGAATTTCCAGTTACCCTTTACCCAGGTTTGCCAATTGTTGATATACTGTCTGTTTGCTTTATTGGAAAGCTAAATTGTTTTAGTTCATATTTTCACTTTTGAGACATTTGGACTAAATATCAATGTTAACATAAATTGGAATTTCAACTTTGATTTTAGGACCAACAAGCAAACCAAGTACTTATCCTAGCCATATATAATCCAACTGTATGGTTATTTGGAATTCATTTCGCACTTCTTTTTACTTCATCTCCCTTAAGATTGCAAGACTGTGTTTGCAGTTTTCTGAAAATCCAGGACTATAAAAGCAGCAGGACCTCCCCAGTGCATTTGGGGCCTGTATACAACAGGATACCCTTGAACTTCGGGAAAAGAACTGGCTCCCAGTCCCCTGGTTCCAGCTGGATGAGTCTAATAAGGTCCTGACCAAAAAGGTGGCCCTTCGTTTCCCTCATCTCTCTTCAGCACTTCCCGAGACTCTGTCATATCCCGATGGCTGAGCCTGCCAGGAGCCAGTCAGCTCTCTCAGCATCTGTGTATGCCAGGCCCAGTGGTGAGGGCCTGGTAGCAAAAGTCAAATGCACAGGCACAGTGGCATTTTTGTGGAGCTCATATTCCAGCTGGGCACCTCAGAGGCATACAGCTCCCTCCTGGCTTTCTCAACATAGTGAGCCACTTCCTCTTGAGGGTCTCCTTACATTCTTTGAGTTTAATCATTCATGGATTCAGAGGAGAGTCTTTTGATTTTTGTTTTTCTTTAAACAGTTCATTTGAGGTGACCTACCCCAGTGACTTTGCATCAACCACCAAGAAACTTTTTTGCATACTTCTCACACCCTGTGCCAATCAAGGGAAGGGTTTAAAGGCCTGGCATTTTTATTCCCGAAGGAAAGGCTCTGCATAGTATTTTAAGGTTCAAGTGCTTCTACTTTGTGTTCAGAAACAACTTTCATATATACTGTGAAATGACACCTTTTATTTATCCCTTTTTATTTATACAGAATGTATCCCCCTTATTTTGGCAGAATGTTTTCTAAATGGTGGTTTAACATTTTCAAGTACATTTCATTGTCCAATATTCATAGTAAAGAAGGAGAGTTAACAATAACCAGTCACATTAAATCAAGATTCCTGCTGCCAGTTGTGAAACCAGTTGTCTTAGGCGTGGCAGCTGATGATTGAGACTGTGATCAGGAAAATTTCCACTATTTCATCAGGCCTAATAGGTAGATTGTGTCTCCAAATGAATTGTTTTGGGTTTCCCTGCGTAAAGCACAATAGAGGCAGTGCAAGAATCTCCATGAGGAAATGGCAGTGATGGTTCAGATGGTAGAGTTTGAAGAAGGGATTTGAAACAAACCAAAGTAAAGAAAAGTAAGTAGCCAGAAATCACAAACTGGCATTTTTCTAAAAACAAAGGAAAAGGAATAAAAGAACTAATAAATTTGAAACCCCTACCCCTCCCAAATTTGGGGGGTATTTTTTTTTTCTATCTAACTAAACCATCTAGAAAACAGTTGACCAAATTATAGACTTCTAAATGTTAATCTGCTTTCTCAGTTTCAGTTGAAAAGAGACTTTGTTTTGCCTACTGCAGAACTTCTAGGTTCTTTCTTGTAGTCTTGGGGTTCTTATTATAGATCGAAAATGTGAGTCGGCATAATTAAGCCATTCAGAGCCTTCAGAAGCAGTTCACTCTTGAAATGACTCCGTCCGCCTACAGCCATTTAAGATTTCAGAACAAAAACAGATCTTGATTTTCTTTTTCATGTTAACTCAAGCTGCTGCGGAGTGGGAGAGTCAGAAATGACACCAGCTCCACTGATTACTCAGCTGCTGGAGGATGAGTTTTAAAAATGCACCTTTACTGTATATGGACTTCATAATTTCCACCTGTAGAGCATCTTAGGGAGGCTAACATGTTACTCTGGATGTTCTTTTAGAATAAGATGTGAATCTATTTTTCTAAACGCATTAGAGCTGGCAAACATTGTGAATTTACTATATACTGCGCACTGTGCTAAGTATTTGGCATAGAAAGTTTAAAATTCTGACTTTTTTGTTGGCCCAATCATAAGTTTCATATCAGCTCAATAATCAAGTTATAGTAAGGTGCTTAAGAAGAATGCCTAGCTAAATGTGAGGGGCATTTTCATGAATGGACTGAAACTTTATGCTTATTGCAAATTTATGCTTCTTATTTGTTAACTTATATAACCAAGGGAGTATGAAAGCCACTGGAAAAAATATGAGACTTAGATACATAATTTGCCACCAAAAAATGGTTCAGTCATGAGGGTAAAGTTTTTTAATTTTCATTTTCCTTAGAGTGGCATCGTTTTAAAAAATCATTATTACTTTGAGCCTATGTAGATGTTTCCAAGTCATTCTTTTTCACCTTCATAAAATTCCTTCCTGTGGCTGTGAGATGCCTTGCTATCAGTTTTCCAGCTTAGTTGTCTCTCTCGTCCTTTACCATTTCAGCTTTAAAAAACAAAAGTGACAATTAGAACTTCCTGCCTGCTGGGCCTCACTGAAAGACTGATATTGGCCTGATAAGGAGCTATTTATTTTGGTTCAGTGGCTTCAGCAATCCCTCTCCCTCGGCAAGCTTTCCATCACAGCCCCCATGAGCATCTTCCCTGATAGTGTTGTTCTCTGTTTATTCTGGGGCTTCAGGCTCGTCCAGGAGGAACTGATAACAGCTGGCAGGAGATAACATTCTGTGAAGGGCTCTCAAACTGGAATTGAATCCCTCAAGCCGGTCAGCCTAGAGAATAGATTTGAAGGGTTCAGTTCTGGAGTTTCACAGAGTTCATTTCTAGACCTATCAGATAGAAAGCCTGGAGTTCTTTCTCCACTAAATTCAAGCAGGGACATTTTTTAGATGATGAAGGATATTTGCACAAAGGCTTCAGCGCATTCTCCCAAACCTGCCGCCTCTGAAGGCATCTCCACACATCGTGGACAGCTGATGCCTTCCGTGCATTCCTGGGGTGGGGGGTGTATCCTGGCTTGAGCGACTGCCCTCCAATAATCAGAGCTCAAACCGAAACATCTTATGTTTTACTTTTGGTTTCCAGGCAAGGGCTGAGCAGGGAATTTTCAGTTTTCCCTGCTCAGATGGGTGTTTTCCTGAAGGCATTATTTATTGTGTATCAGGGAGACAGGGCTGGCTGTGGCAGGGATAGTCTAGAACTGTCCTCATTGCTGCTGTTCCTAAATAGTACATTTACCAAGTAATAATGTGCCATCTTTGGGAATAAATGCTTTCCTCTTAGCCTGCTCTGTTTTCTTGAGTGTGCTAAGTAATTGAACTGGCTCAGGAAGTACCTATTGTGGTTTGGCAGAGGTGACTGTCACGCCTTGTGATTCCAGGGGCCAGCACTGCTGGGATCCTGGCTAGACCAGACAGAGCCTTGGTGAAATGCTTAGGCTGTCCGCACAGCACGGGGAAGGTGTGCCATTTACTTCGCTAAGCCCCTTGGCATAGGCAGTTTGAACAGGACTTTATCAAATTCGTATTCAACAAGAGTAGAGGTGAAAATTGATGACTCTGTATTACTTGAAATGAGTCTTAATCTCTCACATTTAGTTCTCAGGGTGTGCTGATTTCCTTTAGGTAAACCATGAACATCAGAAAGACTTTTATTAACCTGTGACAGTGTCCCCACCTCAATATTTTTCCACCCGGTTTTAATGGGCACTATCTTACTCCAGCTCAAACAGCAGTTTTCTATCGTAAGGTCTGTGCTAATGAAAACAGAATCATCCAAGCGCTGCTGTGTGTTCTGTCGGTGCTGCCATTGTTCCCATTTTGCTGAGGAGGAAGCGGAACCACACTTCTGAGTGAGAGGCCCAGAGCTCTGTAGCAGGAGAGCGCGTTGGAAGTCAGATGTATGGCGATTGTGTTGCCAGCTGGTACTCAGGCTTTCTCAAGAAGGGGGAGCAGCTTTGGCAATTTTGCTTCAGTTCTCTCTAGGCTTCTGTGTAATCGCTCCTTCTTCTTTATTTCAGCACAAACACAGAGCAATCTAAAGCAACTGAGCACCGAGAAAAATGAACTCTGCCCAAAGAATGTCCCAAAGAGAGAGTACAGCGTGAAAGAAATCCTCAAATTGGACTCCAACCCCTCCAAAGGAAAGGACCTCTACCGTTCTAACATTTCACCCCTCACGTCAGAAAAGGACCTCGATGACTTTAGAAGACACGGCAGCCCCGAGATGCCCTCCTACCCTCGGGTCATTTACCCAATCCGGGCCCCTCTGCCAGAAGACTTTTGGAAAGCTTCCCTGGCCTACGGGATGGAAAGACCCACTTACATCACTCACTCCCCCATTCCATCCTCCACCACTCCAAGTCCCTCTGCAAGAAGCAGCCCCGACCAAAGCCTCAAAAGCTGCAGCCCCCACAGCAGCCCTGGGAACACGGTGTCCCCTGCGGGCCCCGGCTCTCAAGAGCACCGGGACTCCTACGCTTACTTGAACACACCCTACGGCACGGAAGGTTTGGGCTCCTACCCCGGCTACGCACCGCTGCCCCACCTCCCGCCCGCCTTCATGCCCTCGTACAACGCTCACTACCACAAGTTCCTCCTGCCCCCTTACGGCATGAATTGCAACGGCCTGGGCGCTGTGAGCAACATGAATGGCATCAACAACTTTGGCCTCTTCCCGAGGCTGTGCCCTGTCTACAGCAACTTCCTCAGTGGGGGCAGCCTTCCCCATCCCGTGCTCAACCCCTCTTCTCTCCCAAGCTCGCTGCCCTCAGATGGAGCCCGGAGGTTGCTGCAGCCGGAGCATCCCAGGGAGGTGCTTGTCCCGGCGCCCCACAGTGCCTTCTCCCTTACTGGGGCCGCCGCCAGCATGAAGGACAAGGCCTGTAGCCCCACGAGCGGGTCTCCCACGGCGGGCACAGCCGCCACGGCAGAACATGTGGTGCAGCCCAAAGCTACCTCAGCAGCGATGGCAGCCCCCAGCAGCGATGAAGCCATGAATCTCATTAAAAACAAAAGAAACATGACTGGCTACAAGACCCTTCCCTACCCGCTGAAGAAACAGAACGGCAAGATCAAGTACGAATGCAACGTTTGCGCCAAGACTTTCGGCCAGCTCTCCAATCTGAAGGTAGGCCTTGAGAGAGAGCACCCCGGGGCTGTGGGGCTGTGAGTGTGTGCCTGTGTTTGTATTTAGCTTGCTTTCCACAGAGTGTCAATTGCATCTGCAGCAGTGTGAGCCCCAGGTTGGGAGTCGTGGGTATGAATTCGACCTAGCTTTCACCACTTCTAGCTCTGTGTCTTTGGACAAGTGATTTCCCTTCTGATTTTCTTCTGAATAAAAAAAAAAAAACACACAAATGGGAGTTTGGACTAGAAGATCAGGTGAAACTCCCTTCCAGCCTGTGCTTTTTGTGCTTTTAGTTTAAGAAAAGCACTATTCTGAAAACACAAAGATTGATTCTGTTTAAGACTATCTTGATGCTTTTCTTAAGATATTTGCATCATAAACACTTGAGTCTTTGAGCAGAAATATTAGGTCTCAGAGCCAGCTTGAGAGCAGAGCTAACACATGTGGCTTCTTCCCAGGTCCACCTGAGAGTGCACAGTGGAGAACGGCCTTTCAAATGTCAGACTTGCAACAAGGGCTTTACTCAGCTCGCCCACCTGCAGAAACACTACCTGGTACACACAGGAGAAAAGCCACATGAATGCCAGGTGCGCAGTATTCTCTGGGTAGACCTTCTGACCTTTGTAGAAAACGTCTGTGAGTCACCCTCCCATGTCCTATGGCCCATAGTTAAAGCCAACACAAGATTCTGCCTCATCCCAGGCAGATGACACTGTGGACCTCCCCAGTGCTCTGTATCTGCTAATGAGCTGAGGGGACATGGCCAGCTTCCAGAGGGTGGGAAAATGGTAGGGGAGAGAAACAGCCCCTCGTGTGCAGTGCACCCACATCCCTCTGTTAGCTTCATACCACACTGGAGGTGCCACAAGGAGGCTTCTGACCTCCCAGGTTGCTGGGCTGGCCTGTAAGCCCGCCCCTCCCGTTGGCAGCTCTTAATCTTCTGGTCTTCCTGTGTCCCTTCCCTGCTGTCTCTCTGCCCTGCACTGTAGGTCTGCCACAAGCGATTTAGCAGCACCAGCAATCTCAAAACCCACCTGCGACTCCATTCTGGAGAGAAACCGTACCAGTGCAAGGTGTGCCCTGCCAAGTTCACCCAGTTCGTGCACCTGAAACTGCACAAGCGCCTGCACACCCGGGAGCGGCCCCACAAGTGCGCCCAGTGCCACAAGAACTACATCCATCTCTGTAGCCTCAAGGTTCACCTGAAGGGGAACTGCCCTGTAGCCCCAGCCCCCGGGCTGCCCTTGGAAGACCTGACCCGAATCAATGAAGAAATCGAGAAGTTTGACATCAGCGACAATGCCGACCGGCTCGAGGATGTGGAGGATGACGTCAATGTGGTCTCTGTCGTGGAGAAGGAAATTCTGGCCATGGTCAGAAAAGAGAAAGAAGAAACTGGCCTGAAAGTGTCTTTGCAAAGAAACATGGGGAACGGACTCCTCTCCTCAGGGTATGGCCTTTACGAGTCATCAGATCTGCCCCTCATGAAGTTGCCTCCCAGCAACCCACTACCTCTGGTACCTGTAAAGGTCAAACAAGAAACAGTCGAACCAATGGATCCTTAAGATTTTCCGAAAACACTTGTTTTGTTTCTTAAGTTATGACTTGGTGAGTCAGGGTGCCTGTAGGAAGTTGCTTGTACATAATTCCAGCTCTGCAAAGCTCTCTTGATAGCAAATGGTTTCCTCTCACCTCTGGAATTAAAGAAGGAACTCCAAAGTTACTGAAATCTCAGGGCATGAACAAGGCAAAGGCCATATATATATGTGTATATATATACATATTATATATACCTATTTACTCCCGTGTCTATATATTTGCCCCTGTGTATTTTGAATATTTGTGTGGATATGTTTGCATAGCCTTCCCATTACTAAGACTGTTGCCTAGTCATAATTATTTTTTCAATGATAATCCTTCATAATTTATTATACAATTTATCATTCAGAAAGCAATAATTAAAAAAGTTTACAATAACTGGAAAGATTCCTTGTAATTTGAGTATAAATGTAGTTTTGTCTTGTGGCCATTCTTTGTAGATAATTTCTGCACATCTCTATAAGTACCTAAGATTTAGTTAAACAAATATATGACTTCAGTTAACCTCTCTCTCTAATAATGGTTTGAAAATGAGGTTTGGGTATTGCCAATGTTAGACAGTTGATGTGTTCATTCCTGGGATCCTATCATTTGAACAGCAGTGTATATAACTTGGGGGTATGTGTGCAGAATTACCCAATGACAACTTAAGTAGAAGAAATAAGAAAGGGAATCTTGGATGTTTTTGTTAATTGATAGTTCATGTTTTTCCCCCAGCCACAGTTTTACCAGAAGGGCAACAGGAAGGCTTTACCAACCTGTCTCTCTCCAAAAGAGCAGCATCTTCCCACCACCAGCCCCCCACCCCCCACCCCCGCCACAGTCCTGCGGCAATTCAGACGGCCACATGACTTGCATCCCATTGTATTGTCAGAAAATGTGAAGAAGACAAAATGCCATGTTTTAAAACCACTGCGAAATTTCCCCCAAAGCACAGGCGGCTTCGTATGTGTGAAGTTTGGGGGCTTGAGTCTGGATGTTGTTTTCTTGTTGGTTTTTGTTGGTTTTTTTTTTTTAATGTCAAAATTGCACAAACATGGTGCTCTGCCAGGAGGGATTTGAGGTGGACAGGCTCAGGCCACACTTTAAAAACAAACACAGAAACGACAAAAAACGGGTATTCTGGTCGTCTGGGGGTAAAAGCGGGTAATGAATGTTCCTATCCCCAACACGTCAATTGTATCTTTTCTGTAAAACTCAGATGTTCCTCAGTATTTGTGTTTTTACATTTTATGGTTAATTTAATGGAAGATGAAAGGGCATTGCAAAGTTGTTCAACAACAGTTACCTCATTGAGTGTGTCCAGTAGTGCAGGAAATAATGTCTTATCTAATGATTTGCTTCTCTAGAGGAGAGACCGAGTAAATGTGCTCCAGCAAGATAGACTGTGTCATTCTCTCTCTTATTCTGCTAAGCCCAAAGATTACATGTTGGTGTTCAAAGTGTAGCAAAAAATGATGTATATTTATAAATCTATTTATACCACTATATCATATGTATATATATTTATAACCACTTAAATTGTGAGCCAAGCCATGTAAAATATCTACTTTTCCTAAGGGCAAAAAAAAAAAAAAAAGAAAAGAACAAGGCTTTCTGAGACTTTGCTTAATACTTGATGACCTCACAATGACATCGGTATGTTGGGCACCCCTTGCCTACTCTAAGAGGCCCTAAAGCCTTGGTGCAGTGGTGGGGACTACAAAACACCCAGGGAGGAAGAGATACATCCTTTTTTTTTATTTTTGAGACAAAGTCTCACTCTGTCACCCAGGCTGGAGTGCAGTGGCACGATCTTGGCTGACTGCAGCCTCTGCCTCCCAAGATCAGGCAGTTCTCCTGCCTCAGCCTCCTGAGTAGCTGGGATTACAGTCATGTGCCACCACGCCCACCTAATTTTTGTATCTTCAGTAGAGACGAGGGTTCACCATGTTGGTCAGGCTGGTCTTGAACTCCTGACCTGGTGATCCACCCGCCTCGGCCTCCCAAAGTGCTGGGATTACAGGTGTGAGCCACCGTGACTGGCCCATTTTTTAGTATTAAAGATCATCTACGATGGCTCTATTTTTTTGCCACATTATCATTATGGGGTCACACCTAAGTCACAGAAATACAAAACTGACTTTACCACTGTAACTTTTCTCTTTCCTTTCTTACTAAATACTGATACATCACTAATCTATTTTATATTTGACATTTTGTTCACACCAACTCATGTTCACCTGCAGAAGAGAACAAATTTCGAATAATCCAGGGAAACCCAAGAGCCTTACTGGTCTGTAACTAGCAAGACCGACAGCTTGTTCTGTATCCGTGTTTGATAAACGCAGTCCTTAACTGAAGATTAAACCAAAGCATCACCCTGACATTAGACCAAACACTTATTCCCTATTGCTTCTTTGTTCTTTCGTGCTTTCCTGTAGTGAGAATTTTTCTAAAGACTTCCTGCTTCTCTCACCATCCATCCTTCTCTTTTCCACCTCTTACATGTGAATGTTGAGCCCACAATCAACAGTGGTTTTATGTTTTTCCTCTACTCATAAAGTTAAAACTGACCAAAGTTACTGGCTTTTTACTTTGCTAGAACAACAAACTATCATGTTTACATACTGGTTTACAATGTTATTTATGTGCAAATTGTCAAAATGTAAATTAAATATAAATGTTCATGCTTTACCAATCCTTGTCTAGTGTCTTGCATGAAGGCCAGTGAGCGACGTCTTCTCCATACTGTACAGATGGCACCAGGCCAGGTTTCAAACAACACAGCTTGCCTGTCCCCCCTCCACCCGCCGTCCCGTTCCGCTTCAGCAGCACCCTCTGGGATGCCCCGATCCCCAACTCCTCCCAGGACTATATTTGTGCGTGATCTGACAGCATCAATCTGTCATAACTGTGTAAGATTTCTCTTTAATTATGAACTATAAAAATGTTCTCTAAAGGAGGCATGTCAAGTATCAGCCAGTAAGTGGGAGATGATTTGTTTTCTTTGTGAACTTTTACATTTTGTTTTGTCAATGGACTTGGGGTGGTGAGGAGATAGGGAGGACTTGGATCACCTCCAGAAATGCCCTGCCCTGCCAGCTGGTGCCAGTCTGTGTGCATGTGCGGAGACTCAACCCCCTGTGGGAGTGGGGCCCTGGGAAGCTGGGTAAGAACACTGCCCGTTGGTGACAGCAGCTTCAGTAGCTTATTCTGGGCAGGCCATGGGGCATGCATCCCATGTTTTCTCTCTCACGTAGATGTAGATTTGCTACTTGTGCTTTTTTTTTTTTTTTTGGAGACAAGGTTTTACTCTGCCACTCAGGCTGGAGTGCAGTGGAGTGATGATGTCTCACTGCAGCCTTTATCTCCCAGGCTCCAGCCATCCTCCCACCTCATCCTCCCGAGTAGCTGGGACTACAGATGCGTGCCACCAGGTCTAGTTAATTTTGTTTATTTTTGGTAGCGACAGAGTCTCACTATGTTGCCCAGGCTGGTCTCCAACTTCTGGACTCAAGCGATCTTCCTGCTTTGGCCTCCCAAAGTGCTGGTATTACGTGTGAGCCACCGCACCTGGCCTACTTGTGCATTTAAGACAAATTTCCAGAAAGCTACTTTCCCAGAATCTGAGCACTGTTAGTGTGAGAGCCAGGAATCTTGGTGGTACGGCCATGTGGCCCTGTGTGATGGGACGAGTTTAGCCATTCATGCTCCAGAAACTAACCTGTCTCCAGAGAAAAAGTTCACATAAATTCGAGTCTCATTTGATAGATGTAAGTAGGAGATACTTCTAGAAAAGTGATAGTGCACTCAGTGAAAAGAAAATCTAAAAGCCCTTTGCAAGTGGTTTTCATGCTTCCCATTTCATCTATTAGCAAATTTATGGTTTTCTGCACATGCTAACTGTATGTTAAGAAAATAATACTCCTACTTACATTTGGATACTCAAAACTGCCCGATGTTTTGTTTTTAATGTTTCTTCTTTAAATTCACTTCAACATCTGTGCCAAGAATTTGAAATGCTGCCAACATGTAACTGTGGAGTTAAGAAAACCAGAACCCTATTGTCATAAACGTGCCAAATGGTGCTGGTTATACTCCTAAATTCTACAGAACCATTGTGGTAATAATTTTTCAAAACAAAGTTCAATAAGATCCTGAGTGTAACAGTTAAATACCATAAATCATAGTTCTTTATTTGGCAAATCGTGTCTTTTTTTTCTTGAGAGTTACATATCTTGGGAACACTTGTGGACTTAGCTGTTTAATGAAACATTACATAAAAAGATAATATTCACTAATGAGCCCAAGTCCACCCAGCCAAAGTCCATACTGTTGGATCAAGGCTTCATGCAGCTGTTTGTAGGACAAAGACTGAAGAAGTCACCTTTTTCTGAGTTTTCCTTTAGCAAAATAAAAGCTCTGTGCAGAAATTATGCATTTAATTTCCTACCATAAGGCAATATAGAGAATATACAGTACCCTGGGAGTCTATAGGTACATTTCTAGATATTTTTCCCTTGGGGGAAATGAAACCAACTTAGAACCCATAAGTTGATATAAACAAGCTTATTCCTTCGTGTGTGTGTGTGTGTGTGTGCGTGCGCACGTGTGTGAGAGAGACAGAGACACACACACACACACAGAGAGAGAGAGAGAGAGATGCCTTCTCTAAAAGGAGATGAGAAAAGGCCAGAAAAGTAATTAGAGTCACATGGCAGAGAATTTCTAATGCAAAACCAGGCCTCCAGGATAATCCAGTCTAGAAAAGAAGGCTATACCCCAGAAGGCAGCAGCTAAAAGAAGTGATGAACAGGAGAAGAGTTAGATAGAATGTGATCTTTGAACCAGTCCAGAAGGCACTTCTATTCTAGTTACTTTCAAAGATCATGGAGTTCTTGGTCCATAACATGTCATTTCATTCTCAGCTTCTGGCCAGAAGAAATCAGATCATTATGAGCAGTGGCTACCAAACCCACTTCTGGGTATGTAGTAGCTATAAGAAATGTTACAGGATCGGTGGATAAGCTTCCCCGACATCCTTTTTCAAGCTTCAAGTCCTCAGAACCCAAGTTCATTTGCTCAAAGTGCTGCTGACAGCTGCTCCTTAAATAAGTGAGAAGTGATTTTAATCTCAATACAGTTTTAATCGTGTAATTCAGGCAAAAATGCAGCAAGATTCCAAAAAGTTATTTTTAACTGAATTTATGCAAATATTCACTCTCCCTTGCCCAGTTTTACAGCATCCTATAAACTAACAAACCCTCTCCTAGTTTGCTCTTCCTTCCAGGTTTGAAAAGTGATGAACCAGAGCTGGCTGTGTGCACATTTCCTTCTCTCTGAATTTTCGATAGGTTTTATTCAGCATAAACGTGAACAGAGTCATCTTGTGGTTTTCCCCTACCCCCATCATAAAAGAAAGGAGAAGTGACAGATGAATAGCAATGGGTAATTCTGGTAAGAAATTCTTCAATGTGTTAACAACGAGGGTTCTCATGGAATTGTGGCAAAGCTCCCCAGCTTCAGGTATCTTAACGATTCACTTGTGGATGATGGCAACCAGCCCTTCCCCACTGTGGGTGAGGAGCAGAGCAGAGGAAATGAAATAAAAGTGTCACAGAGGGGACTTTGGTTTAAATCACCAAGACGGACACCTACACTTAAGGTTTACAACACAATGGATCCCCTCCTGTAGGAGGGAGTAGTCCCCATCCTTGCAGGGCTTAGAGAGGAATCGGTGTGTTTGAAAGCACAAATGAACAAGATGTTCTGGCAAACTTCTCCTACATATTTTTTTTTTTTTGAGATGGAGTTTCGCTCTTGTTAGCCAGGCTGGAGTGTAATGGCATGATCTTGGCTCACCGCAACCTCGGCCTCCTGGGTTCAAGCAATTCTCCTGCCTCGGCCTCCTGAGCAGCTGGGACTACAAGTGCACACCATCATGCCCAGCTAATTTTTGCATTTTTAGTAGAGACGGGGTTTCACCATGTTGACCAGGATGGTCTCGATCTCTTGACCTCGTGGTCTACCAGCTTCAGTCTCCCAAAGTGCTAGGATTATAGGCGTGAACTACCACGCCTGGCTCCTAGATCTTTAATGTTTAATGTTCTTTAATGTTCCTAGGCCTCCTTCAAAATTTGCTATGTATTTAGGCAGATCTAGAGAGCCCGTCTAATTCTGAGGAAGAGTCCATGATACCACGAAATGAATTATGCTGTATATTCTGTAAAATATGTTAAGAGATATTCAATATTCGAATTCCCAGGGAATCTGGAAGGGGATGAAATTGAACATGAGACATGGTGCCACTGTCATCTGCACTACATGTGGCACTTTGTAAAGCAACCTCCAGGCTAGCAGCCTTTTAGTGCAGTTCACAAGAGAAGGGACCATCCCTGTGTTCTCTCCTCTCATCTGCACTGCGTCCCTTGAGTAGTTTCCCATCCACACAGGCAAAGGAAATGAGACACACCTCAGGCCCCTTCCACAACCCTATCTTGCCTCTCCAGGTTTTAGTACAAGTAGCCTGATGGTGATTTGCTTTAGATCAACCAACTGTGGATCATTAATGGGGTCACATCGTCTTCTTCCATGGCTCTCAGGGCCAGAGTTTAAAAATACACCCAAGGTAGGAACTGAGAGGATGGGCTCCTGTCCTCATGGAAAAAGCGGTGTATCAGGAGTTTAGGGAGCTTGTTTCTAGTCCTGACTCAGCCCCTGGTTAACTGTGTGCTCTCAAGAAAGTCCTGGAACCTCGCTAGGCCATAGTTCCAGGTCCTTTAAAGGAAGGAACATTCCTGGATTGTCTTCCTGTTCTTCTGGAGATGTTCTTACATCTCCTAATATGCCCTGATTCCACTGTTTTCTCTTATTTCCTTTTGGCTTGTTTTCCTTGGAACTCCGGTTGTTGCTATAGGCAGATATTTGTAATTTAGAGAGCAGATGTCGGAGAAAATGAAAATGAGGGGCAAGTCTGTATGGAAACAACTATTGTGGCTTCTTTTGGCAAAAGTGAGTGGGCTCACAAAGGTCCTGCTAATTTGTGAGAACCATGAACTTTCCCCGGGAATTAATATGCTCATCTGAAAGGAATCAAGATTCTTTTAATGGACGTAATGGCTTATGCTTAAATCAAACTTCTGTTTAAGTACCATGAATTCTAGGATGTTTAGTTTAGTGAGTTTTTGTTTTTTCCCTTCATCTTTTTTCTCTTTTTTTTTTTTTAAGCAAAGACCTACATGTAAGATGACTGAGAAAGATTTAAGCCCGTTGCCACAAAAACGAAAAGGGGACAAAAATATGGGCAGCTGAAGAAGAGAATGAGAACCCAGTCAAGAGACCCTAAGAAGACGTTGAAAGGAAACGTTTCAGTTAGCAAAGCAGTCTAGGCCCCGATACTGTTTTAACGGCTCAAAGTTTAAAAAAGGGAATAAAGAAAAATTAAGCTGAGAGAGGGAGGAGAGAGGGAAAGGTTAAGCCAAGACAGAAACTGTGAGCAGATAGATGTGAAAGGGGCTGAAAATAAGTGAAAAGTGAAAAATTGCTTTATGAATAAACCGTTAAAAAATAGCGAGTGAAAAAGCAATTGTGCTTCCAGTTATTACTGAATCACAAGCTCGTGGAAGCCAGAGGCTGACCCCAGCAGCAGCTCCACACTTAACCTACATCGCAGCAGTTGGTGCACAGCAGTTTCTGTGGGCGGACACCGTTTTCTACTTGAGTGTTCAGTTTCATTGTGATTATCCTCCATCGCTGTCGCATGTGGGCCATTTTACCACCTTGAACACAAAAAATTTGACTTGGTCATCTCTCTAGCCTGCTGACACTCCCAAGCAGGTGACAGCCTCCAGAGGACACACACAGGGACCAAGGGTGAGGGCGAGGGGAAGGCAAGCAGACCTGAGAGAAGGAGAAGCCTCTGCCTGCCCCTGTTTTCCCTGAAAATGACAATGCCATTTCGTACTCAGCGCCTCTGGTCACTCCTAGAGGCGCGTTCCCACAGGGACATGGTATGGCCCATCGGACAAGTCTCTTCTATGCTGAGAGCTGACGGATCACCCTTCTTAGCTACCCATCTGGGCTCAGGTGTAGCAAATGAGATGCCAACCATAGCAACCCTCCCTCCACCCCTTTGCATACTTGGAGAAGCACAGAGAGCCCCAGGAAGCGGGCCAGTTCCACCAGCGCCACTGCCGTCCTCCTCCAGGAAGAGGCTGATAAGTGGAAGCTCTGGGCACGTAAGATAGGTCAGTCTTCATGAAGAATGGCCGGTACCAAACGGCACAAGCTGTTTCCAAGCTACAGACTTGCTCTCCTGCTCACTGCAAGTGCAAAACGTAGTTCTATGTTAGAACTGCCCCCACGCAGCTAGCTTTTGGTTGTCTGCTTCAACGGAAAGGAGGTGGGAAACGGGTGGCCACAAATTCCTAGGTAGTCTGTGTGGGAGTGCTTCCTGGGCACTTTTTGGTAAGCCTTCACCCTCCCTGAGCACACCCTCATTTCGGCGACAGATGCGAGGAGGCAGGCTGTCCTCCAGGGTCCGGGGGTTGGGGAAGCCAGGCCAGGGGAACATTTGACCCAGATGACCCACAGAGCAGCTAACTGATGCACACAGCTGGATGCATAATCAAAAAATGAGGTCCAATTTTGATGAACCTGTTTCATTTTTAATAGCCAGAATAAGACTGGAGCTCTGTACATCTGGCCGAGGGGGCTGAGGTTTTCCTCAAAGGGTCGTGTAGATCTTGGTATCTCTTTTTTTTTTTTTTTTGA
>PVKP010009982.1:0-66186 GCA_004027715.1 Plecturocebus donacophilus | reverse complement strand
GCTCACTGCAACCTCTGCCTTCCAGGTTCAAGTGATTCTCCTGCCTCAGCCTCCTGAGTAGCTGGGACTACAGGTGTGCATCACCATACCCAACTAATTTTTGTGTTTTTAGTAGAGATGGGGTTTCACCATGTTGGCCAGGGTGGTCTTGATCTCTTGACCTCATGATCTGCCTACCTCAGACTCCCAAAGTGCTGGGATTACAAGTGTGAGCCACTGTGCCCAGCCACCTTTCCAATCTTATATTCCTATCTTCCCTGAACATTTTCATGATATGGAATTCCTGTTCTGGGTCTTGGAGCCTGGCTTCATATGGAAGTCTCTGAATCAGTCTCTTGTCTCTGATGCACTTCCCTCTAATCTACCAGAACATCAGTGTCAGACCAGTCTTGCACTAGCAGATCAGAGATCTTGTGTGATGCAGTGCAGAAGGATGGGATTTGGAGTTAGTCCCGCAACGGAGCCCCAGCTCTGTTACCATCTACCTGGTGCTCTGGGCCAAGTTCTTTCATCCTTCTGCATCCCAGTTTTCTTATCTGTAAAATAAGGATAGTAATAATATCTACCTCGACAGCTTATCATGAGAATAACATGAGGTAATGCCTGTGAAGTCCTCAGCTACAGTCTGCACTCAATCAGTGTCCCATCTTCTCTCTGTTCTCATTCATGCCTGACATAATGTGTCACAGCTTGTGCTTCTCCTAAAAAGAAGCAAGCCTTAGAGTACAAGTAGTTCATTTGGGAAGTAATCCCAGAAAGCATGGTGAGGGATGCTGATTGAGATGAGGAAGGGAGTAAAAGTAATAAAGCAAAAAAAAAAAAATCCTATTGTGCAACCCTGGCCTGATGCGTTAACCCTTTACTGTGCAAGCTGCCACTATGGGCATCTGGGGTGTATCTCCTCTGGAGACCCTTGGATAAACTCCATGAAACCCAAGTCAGAACTGTCCCTTTAATGGTCAAGGAAGCTGGGAAGTTTGTCCAGCAACTGGAACACTGCATTTTTCTGAGGAGTTAACTCCTCTGTAGACTTGCTCCATGAGCTGGGCACACACACCCTGCTGGAGAATACCCTGAGGGAGGGATTGTACAGGACAACTATTAGTCAGGGTTCTCTAGAGGGACAGAACTAATAGGACAGATGTATATATTAAGAAGAGTTTATTAAGGAGTATTAACTCACAAGAGGACAAGGTCTCACGATAGGGAATCTGTAAGCTGAGGAGCAAGGAAGCCAGTCTGAGTCTCAAAGCTGAAGAACTTGGAGTCTGATGTTCAAAGGCAGGAAACATCTAGCATGGGAGAAGGATGTAGGTTGGGAGGCTAAGCCAGTCTAGTCTTTTCACATTCTTCTGCCTGCTTTTATTATGGCCACGCTGGCAGCTGATTAGATCGTGCCCACTCAGATCAAGGGTGGGTCTGACTCAAATATTAATCTCCTTTTGCAACACCCTCATAGACACACCCAGGAACAATACTTTGTATCCTTCAATCTAATCAAGCTGACACTCAGTATTAACCATCACAGGAACCCTCTGTGGCCAACCTCCAGGGAAGACCTAGGAGTGTGTCTGGGGTACTGCCAGCATCTGCTCTTGAATACCTGACACCATAGACGCTATTGACACTACTGAGCTGTGTTTGAACTGAGCTGATTGAATGGAAACAGGACATTAATGCTGGGTTAGAGTGAGACCCTTCAGTAAAGAAAAATGCTAACCCTTTACTTCCTTAACCTCTGGAGACATTGGCAGGCTGGCAGGATCTGACACATTCGCAAGAGCTCAGTGGGAATCACTTAATGTTTACAGGCGAAGGAAGACCTGTACTCGGATCTGCTTTTGGCCAGGGTCCTCCAAACCTGACCTCGATAGAGTGTGTACCCACCAGAGACCCTTTTTCCTTTTTCTACACTGGTTAATATATTTTCATCGCATACGTTATTAGCATGCTCAAGAGCACTAAAAACAGCCGAGGTCCCGAGGCAGTTCATGTTTATTGTACTTTTCTGCATTGTCTTGGTCTCATCTATATTAATCTTTAGAAACAGAGGCCTTTCCTGTCTCCTGCTTAGTGAACAACTCCCTCTCCCAGGACCCAGCTTATTGTGAGGTTACTTTGCTCCTCTGCTATCTTCTTTCATCCTGCAATTTCCAATATAATCTTTATGTAATCTCTGCTACATATTTTTTGTTTTTCCTGTGTCTGTTCTAGGCAGATGATTCCTTCTCATACATGTTTAAGCTCCTTCATCCTTTTCTTTCCAACTTGTTTGCCCTCTTTATCAAGGTGAAGGTCCTGGTTTATTCTTCCTTGGCATGTCTGGTTGATGAGCTACAAGATTCCCACTTGTTTCCTCCCTTGCACCCCAGCACCTCTTTTCCTATTTACCCTTCTCCTCACAGATAACCAGATGATTTATTATAGCAAGTGTACAGTGAGAGTATTCTGTATGCTCAGCCCTGGTTGTGTGCAATCTGTGGGAAGTGTAAGATAAGAGCAAGGCCTTTCCAGAATTCAGAGTCTGGCCGGCGGACTGAGCATGCAGTCATGAAAAAGTTAAGTAACTGGACATCGATTTAAGCTCACACGTGTGTTGTGAGTATTCTATAAGTTCCAGAGTAGCCTGGAAACAGAGGATGACTTGGACTGAAGGAAGCAGAGAAGGCTTTGTGAGGAAAACCTGCTTCCCTGTGTTAGTGCTATCCAAGACCACACTCAGGTTTGATGATTTTCTAGAAAGACTCATAGAACTCAGAAAAACAGTTTTACTCATGTTTGTGTAGTATACTACAATGGAACAATACAGATTAAAATAGGCAAAGGAAAAGGATTCATAGCACTTTGGGAGGCCAAGGTGGGTGAATCACTTGAGGCTAGGAGTTCAAGACCAGCCTGGCCAACGTGGTGAAACCTCATCTCTACTAAAAATATAAAAATTAGCAATTAGCAGGCATGATGATACAAGCCTGTAATCACAGCTACTCAGGTGGCTGGGGCATGAGAATGGCTTGAACCTGGAAGGCGGAGGTTGCAGTGAGCTGAGATCGAGCCACTGCACTGCAGCCTAGGCAACAGAGTGAGACTCTATCTCAAAAAAAAAAAAAAAAAAAAGATTCATAGGATGAGGTCCAGCAGACACTAGGGGAAAGATCCTAGTTGTCCTCTCTCAGTGGAGTTATATGGTAGAACTTAATTTTCATGCAATGCTGCGTGACAACATGTATAGAATATTAGCAACAAGAGAAGCTCACCTGAGACTTGGTGTGTCCAAGTTTTTACTGGGGGTGAGGTGATCAGTTACATATACATGGAGCACATGTATGACTGATCTCAGCTCCTTAGACTCTAGTCTTCCAGGGGTCACATTGACACAGCATGGCCCAAAGCCCAGGCATACAAAAACAGGCATTCAACATAAATTCCATTGTTAGCATACACCACTGGGCATGGTCCCAGACCTGAGATATCCAAAGACACTCTTATTTGGCAGGTATTTCAAGGACTACAGGACTATTTTCCAGGGGCTGCTTGATCTCCCTTGATCCAGTCCTGAAGACTTTTGAAATGTGCAGAGTTTGGGCAACCCTGGCCTGATGAGTTAACCCTTTGCTATACACCACTGCTTCTTTCACCCTAAACCATACCATGTCCATAGAATAGTAGACTGGAAAAACCCTCTGAAGTTACTGGGGGTTTAGTCTAAAGCCCATTGTTTTGAGAAAGGGCAAATGAGGCTCAGAAAGGAAAAACCATCTTTAACAGAAAGCCTTCCCTGATGCTCTCCAGATAGGTGTGTTGCTCTTCTCCTAGGAATTTAACAGAACTTAAGAACAACTGCCATTTGCTGAGTGCTTTCTGTGAACCAAGTACTGGGCTAAGTGGTTTCATTGCTAGCTGCTCTTGAAGATATTTACACTCAAGTTTTGTTTTCTCCACTAGATGGGGAACTTCTTGAAGGTAGCATCTATGATTTATTCATCTTGATACCCTTATTACCTAGCACAGTGCCTGACACAGAGTAGGTACGTAGGAAGTATCGATGCATGCATACATGAATAATTATTGTGCCCTGGAACAATAAGCAAATAATGCCAGAACTCAGAACTGGAATTGAGGTTTCCTCCTGTGTAATTCTTCTCAGTGCTGTGAAAACCAGGCTCAACAGGATGACCTTTGCCCCACTGACACCTTCTAGAGTACTGGGATTATCTATGGATAATCCTTCACTGGCTCATCCACAGACATGCCATGAACAGTCTGAAATATTTTCATTAGCCTCTAACTGGAACTGATTATTTTCTCTGGTTATGAACATAGTTAACAAATTCTACAAGTCTTAGCAGTATTTGTGCTTTGTTAGCAATAGAAAGCACAGATATTTTCATACCACATTATAGTGCTGCTTGTACCTTAGAATATTGACTATGCCCTTTACTATTTTATAACTACAGTGGTTATTTGGCTCACCACTTGATCTTTTTCTATAAGTTAATTAAGAGACGTGTGCATTATAAGGTCACATTTAAAAGTATTTTAATAACTATATTTCAATATAATTATTTTCCCTGTAATTCTATGCATGTTACATTATGCATTAAAACCATTATTCATCCCAGCACTTTGGGAGGCCGAGGTGGGCAGCTCATGAGGTTAGGATATCGAGACCATTCTGGCCAACGTGGTGAAACCCCATCTCTACTAAAAATACAAAAAAATTCGCTGAGCCTAGTGGCACGTGCCTGTAGTCCCATTGACTTGGGAGGCTGAGGCAGGAGAATCGCTTGAGCTCAGGAGGTGGAGGTTGCAGTGAGCTGAGATCACGCCATTGCACTCCAGCCAGGTGACAGAGCGAGACTCTGTCTCAAAAAAAAAATTATTCAAATAAGGTATCCATAAGTTTCACCAGACTGCCCAAAATTCTTATGACCCAAAATAGATTATGAAGCCTGACTCTCTTGATCATAGTCCTGTGTGATTCTGTGATGCCTGTGCAAGTCCCTATCAAATAACTTTCCCAATTTCTGTAATACTCCATTATAATGTCTGTTTCACCAACTAGATCCTGTGCAGTCCAGGGAGGAGACTAAGTCCTATTTGTTTGAATACCCCCAACATCTATCAGTGTGCTCAGGGCTTGGCAGGTGATCAATAATGCTTGCTGAATGAGCTTCTAAGTTTGGGAATGAATGAACCAGAGAGCTTTTCAGCAAGTATGTCTGAACTTGTATTTAGGAATGCGATTTTTTCTTTTCCCAAAATACTTCTGTTGGGGTGGCTATATGTTTACACCTGGTGTTCTTCCCTTGCTCAGACTATTTCTGCAGTCTCTCAGGCTAATACCTTTTTGGCCAGGTTCTGGGAGTGCTACTAAGTAATTCAACAGAATTGTGAGCCACTTTGGTCATCCAAGGTGTTCAAGTCCAGCTCTGAATGACTTTTGACAATTTCAAATAGATAAATAAACATTAGAAAATAAACTCACTTTTAAGCATGAAGATATATTACTATCACAAATGTTATTCAAAAAGATATTTTCATGCCCTAAAAACAATTCCAGAAGAGAGACACTCAAAATGTTCCCAGTAATAGCAACTTTATGAAAATAGTTTGTAGTCTCTCAAAGGGATCATTTTACACTGGCCAAAAACATGTACAAAATCTAATGTGTTAGTTATAAAATGACTTAATTTTCTGACTCTCATCTTGCAATGATCTTGGAGAAGTTTCAACCACCTCCTTCATTACAATAGCAACATTCTATGTTGTATTTAGGACGGGTGGCCAAAACTTCCCCCAAAACATTGTAGTTTTTTCTTTGCAATTTTTCCTTCTCGAAATGTAAATATTCAGGGTCTAATACTCGGAAGGAAACAATCTATTTAGTATGTTACTGTTGTGTATCACATTCAAAGCCCTCAATATAGAATCAGAGATTTACATAATCGTGAACTCTCCAAAGGGTGCATGTTGCACAGGCTCCTATTAGAAACTCTCTTCACTAATCAGTATTCTAACATCACATACCAGACTGGATTAGACACATCTATGGAGAATTGCAAGAAGCTGGGATGATGCTCTTCCATTAACACACCTTCTTTTACATTCCCCCAGTGTTTCAGGAATGAAAGCCACAGACAAATCGCTCTTGTAATTCCACTTTTCATTTTAGCTACAGAAGAAACAAACAACACAAACACCAACAAAAAAATGAAGTCTCCATGAAGGTTAGCAGTAAGAAGAGCTTCCCTCATTCTTTTCCAACCCTTGGCAGATGAATTGTAAAGATCTACCCACTGGAAATTATTAAAGATAAATACATTTTATAAAAACTGTTCTTTGTGAACTCTCTAGGATTAAAGAAAACAACATTGATTTATTTGGTTTCCAATCCAATAAGCTGTGTGTTAATCATCTTTCACAGCAGATACATCAAAGGAGAAAAAGATATTATGAAGAAGAAAGTCTTTACAACAACTTGAGATGTTTCAAAATCTCATCTTATATATAATCTCCTGGGATGCATGTATATCAGTTTAGATTTTCTTATTTATATAATGAGTTGACAAGCTCTTGGGGACCACGAGAATCTGGGTCTGTTGATTATCGAATATAATTATGGCAAGAAACGTCTGTGCATTTCCCCCTGCCCCACTCTAGTAGAAAGAGGCATTTACACAGTAGGCAGGGAATATTATTATTACTTCAAAAATGTAGACTTTAAACATCCTTATTTAAGTAAAAATTAAAATGCAAAGGATTTATATTTTTCCATTTTTAAATCCTCAATTCCATAACTCAAACAATTACATGTTTACTGTATGCTCTAGACAGTTCTAAACACAGAGAATAAAATTGGAAAATAATTTTGGTGTCTGCTTGTGTGTAGATTGCAATACAGGGGGGAGACCACTAAGGGCAATAAAAAATTCTATCTGGGCATGGGAGAAAGAGAAATGAATCTGCTTTATTTTGCTAATTATATCTTCCTTTCCCCCATATCATCTATTTTTTTTTTTGTCCTAGCTTGCCACATTTTATGATACAAAAAGAAAACAAGCCAGCACCACCCAAATCCTCTCTCAAGCCTTCACCTTCTGGTCACCATCTTCTCTTTCCCTGATCTATCAAGCTTCCAGATGCTTTGTCTGCACTTACCACTTCTTCATCCCATGTTTGGTGGACTCTCCAATGCTCAGATCCCCTTTTAAAGGACTTGCATCCTCACCTCATGGGTCCATCGACAGGTAGCTGTCAGTTCAGGGTTGCCTTGGCAGCAGAGAGCTGACTCAGCCACGTTCACCTCCCTTCTAGTCTGTCCACTGTCAATGAATGATCGAAACAGAGTGTATAGGAATGGTCATCTTGACTCATCATGGAACTGCATTGTGGGGGGGGGCACACTAACTCCTGAGCTTCCCATGGTGTGTCCCAAGTTCATTGTTGGGCCTATATTGTAGCTTTGTTCCTCCTTCTGTCCACTCCCGCTTCTCTGCTTCTTTCCTTCTCTTCAGAGCTTGACTCTTAATAAACATCCTGCATACCAAACGTCATCTCCTTGTCTGTGTCTCAGGGAACCCAGCTAAGACACCCATAGCTCTTATGTCTCTCTCACAAAGAAACTACATGATTAACATTCCAGGGAGGTCATTTGGAGCAATTTATTATTATTATTTTTTGTGCTGGACTATTTGTTGCTCAAGAGAAGGGCCATTTAAAAAATCTTTCCAATCCCCATGGTGCCTGGATTAGCAGTGTAAATACTTGAAAAATATTAGTTGAGTAAATATATGATAGAAAGTCTCTTGGCATTTGTATGTTTGGACAAGTCTAGAAAACCAATATTGTTATTGTCTCAGGGGGATGCAGAAGAAAGATGGTTGATCAAAATGGCTTTTCGAATACTACAACACTCTGAGACCAGATTGTACACAGTAGAGTATAATGCATTGGATGAAATAACTAAAATACAAAACTACCTGGAGTCCACTAAGTAATCAAGTATTAGAGGGTTACCTGCAAACTAAAGAGGCAATATTCTAGAGGAATCTAGTAATATCTAAAAGGATCAGAGAGATCACTTTGAAGTCATGGCAGTTAAGGTAGACTTTATAGGAGTTAAATTTAGTATAGTGGAGAGGGAGGGGGCGGGTATTTCTGGTGAGCATTCAGTGACGGTCATTACACAGGGTGCTGGTGGACCAATCAGAACAGGCATTGTATTTGAAGATAATGGGACCAATTTAATCAATCAGAGTTTCTTAAATGAGAAGTATGCCAATAGTAAAGAAAGAATCGTGTGGATGTTTGATAAAATCTTGGTAATTATATTATCTGTTGTGTGATACATTATTCCAAAGCCTGGTGGGTTTATTATCTTGATTTCCATGGGTCAGGCATCCAGGCCTGGTGTAGCTGTGTCCTTTGCTTTAGGACCTCGTACAGGCTGCAGTTAAGATATCAGCAGGGGCTGCAGTCGTCTCAGGATTAAACAGGGCCAACATCTGCATCTGGATTCAGTCACATGGTTATGGACAGAAGAGAGGGTGGTCCTCTATCTCTTGCTGACTGTTGACTACAGGCTGCTCTTCGTTCCTTACCATGTGACCTCTACCATTACTTAGAAGACAGAGAGAAAGAATGCCAGCAAGATAAAAGACATAGTCTTTTGTAAGCTAATCATGGAAGTGACATTTCATCATTTTTGTTGTATTTCCTCTGATAGAAGCAAGTCACCAGATTCAGTGTATAAAGTGGAGGGGATTACACAAGGATGTGAATTCCAGGAGCTGTAAATCATGGGGAACCATGTCAAAAGCTGTCTGGCACAAACACTAATTCTACCGAAGCAACTTTCATGAATAGAAAGGCCATCATCCTTAATCTCTGCCAATGATTTGTAGTTGTAACTTGATCTAACCTGCCCAGCTCTTTCCTATCTGTGTGCCTTTGTGTATGCCGATTCTTTCTCTTGGATGTTCTTCTCTGGGCAATTCCTACACTTTCCTTATGTTCTAGACATTTATCACTTCATGAAGGCTTCCCTAAATCTAACAGGTACTATTCATCTTTTTCTCCTCTATGCTGCCATTCCCCTTTGGACATATGGTCATCCCAGCAACTTGTTACATTTCATTGAATATATGTGTATACATATGTGTTCTTCCTGCTAGACTGTTACTTCTTAATTACAAAGATGAAGTTTTAAA
Source organism: Plecturocebus donacophilus (assembly GCA_004027715.1). Lineage (NCBI taxonomy): Eukaryota > Metazoa > Chordata > Mammalia > Primates > Pitheciidae > Plecturocebus > Plecturocebus donacophilus. Next base: position 56,977 of record PVKP010009982.1, on the reverse strand, counting down.
TATATATATATTTCATGGGGCCTTGAATAGTGATTAGCTCAAAGGAAACATTGTAAATGGTGCTTATTTTTTGTGGCTAGATCATAGAAGGTGGTTGATAATTACACAATATTTTAATTCTTTTGTTCTTAAAAAATCACAGAGTACCTGCTATTTGCCACTCACTGTGAGACATACACTAATTCTCAGAAAATTCCTAAAAGGTAGGCATTGTTTCTCTTATTTTCAAGACTTGGAAATTGAGGTATAAAAGAGGTTAATTAACTTGCCTGAGCCCTGTCTCTCCAGTCCTCTTGCAGATAGTGAGGTCATTAGACATAGTTCTGATCAATGGCTTGCAATTGGAAATTTGCTGATGGGGATTCCAGGAAAAATTTTGCTTTCCTGATTAAGTAGGTCACCTCTGCTGGAACATCCTATTTTATTCTAATTACCATTGTCTTTCCCCTAATTTTCTTTTAGGACCTGAAGGTATTGCCTAGAGGTTCAGCAGGCATCTTACAACCATGAGGCTACAACTTTAAGGATGAAAGTCAAGTACACTCAGTAGGGAGGAGCAATTAGACAGAGGGGCCTGGGGTCTTGATGACATTTCAAACAGCTACACCAGTCCTGCATTGCCTTCCTGGACTCTTAGTTATGTGAGGAAAATTAATCCCTATGAGTCTAGTTTTTTATTAAACCAATTCCTAACTAAAATTTCTACTAAGTGGTAGATCTGGGATTCAAATCTCTGTCTCCCAACTGCAAATCCCACATTATTTAGGTTTGCCATACTCCCTTTTTATATCACATTGTTCCTAACTCAAATTTATCTAACGTGGACAGAAAGAAAAAGACCAAGTGATACAAAATAGACAATTCTATTCTAAGGTTAGGTGATAAGTTGGGTCCCCTGGGTGTATGAAGTTAGTGGTGAAATGATCATGGAAGGCTTCATGAATGGGGCAGTCTGTGTGATAAGTTTCAAGTAATAGGCAGAATTTGGATACTCAGAGAGGAGATAGCACAGAGTGGTGTATCTAGAAAAGAGACTAGCATCCACAATAAAGGAGAATCACGAGGACATTTTCTCTCTCACCTTCCTCCTTTTACCTTTACACGGGGTTCAACTGTAAAAATCATTGAACTCCTTTTCCTACTCTTTGCAAAGAATTCGAAAAGCCATTGCATTATAATTGGTAAATGTCAAAGAGTAAAGATGAGAGGAAGAGGAAAGTCAAGTGCCCCATGGAACCAAAAGCACTGCTGATTTAAGATAGGCAGTGGGGTCAACTTGATATGAGTGAGTCACCAGTAGGTTCCTTATTGCATTATTGATTTCCACTTGGTAGAAGCATCACCATTCTTATACCAAGATGCCATGCTGCTGTCAAGAAGGCTCATGGCAGACCTAATAATAAGACAAGGGTTTGGCGGACCTAATAATCAGACCAGGGTTTTGACAAACACCAAGAATAAGTGTCAGCATGTAGGGCTACTTGGAGGGCTTTTAAAATAATTACCTTAAATTCATCTTGTGTCTGAAGAGATTTGGTGTCCAACAGAGTTTTGACTACTTTTCCTTCAAAAACCATACATTTCTTCTGAGCAAGCACTTGAAGGAACAGGGAATCGTCTTTAGCTCTTCCTCCATCACCTAAATCAAATTTATTTTATTCCCGCACAGACAAGAGCTAGGTACAGTATCACTTTCTGTATATGACCTTGTCCAAAAGACCTGCTAGGATCAAGGGCATTAAGATCTTTACTCAAAACTTTTCTGACTTTATGTTTACATTTATGTAGAAATGTTTAGATCACACTTGAACATTTAGAAACTGGTTATTCACATTTTGCAGAGCAAACAAGCTCATCTATAAATGGTCTCCTGAACAGTGTTTAGAACTAATTTTCCTTTAGTAAAGTGTGTCTTGGTATGTGTTATTTCGCATTTTTTTTCTAAATTTCTTTTATTTGATAATTCCATGGGCTACATAAAAATAGCAGAGTAAGAGCTTAATTTTTAGGCTAAGCTGTGTTGACTATTGAAATTAAAATAAGCTGGAAAACTAGGGGTATAGGCTTGCATTAGAAAATAACAGCATCTGGGGAAAAAACTCAGCCTGGAGAAAGAGCCAGGTAGATAAGTGTGGTTGAGTGACAAAGTCTTAGACATGAGAGGAGAAGAACAATCTTAAACTCATTATGATGTCCATATTCTGCACTCATTTCCAAGGCCAGTTTTTATGAACTCGGGTTTGGCCTCTCTGTAGCCAAGAGGCATTTAAATGATTTTTCTTTTAATGATAAAATCGAGAAAATACAAAATTTTCTCCCATTCCATAGGTTGTCTCTTCACTCTGCTGGTTGTTTCCTTTGCTTTTCAAGCTTTCTGGCTTGATGTGATCTCATTTGTCCACTTTCGCTTTTGTTGCTTGTGTTTTTGGTGTCGTATTTCTCCTAAAATTACTGCCAAGACCAATGTCAAGGGACATTTTCTCTATATTTTCTTCTAGAAGTTTTATAGCTGCAGGCTTTATTTTTTAGGTCTTTAATTCATTTCAAGTTAATTTTTGAGATAATGTGTAATTTTATATATATTTGCATACAGATATCCAATTGCCCTAACACCATTGAGACTATCCCTTCCCCATTGTATATTCTTGGCACCTTTGCAGAAGACTAGCTGACCATATATGCATGGATTTATTTCTGTGCTTTCTAGTCTATTCTGTTTTCCTATAGATTTGTTTCTGTGCCAGTGCCATAGTGTCTTGATTATCTGTGCTTTGTAATATATTTTTAATCAGGAAATGTGGTGCCTCTAGCATTGTTTTTCTTGCTTAACATTGCTTTGGCTATTCAGGATCCTTAGTAGTGCCATAGAAATTTTAGGATTTTTTCCCCTGTTTTTGTAAAAAATGCTGTTGAAATTTGGAGTGGGATTTCATTGAATCTGTAGATCATTTTGAGTCATGTAGACACTTTAACAATATTGATTTTTTTTCAGTACATGAACATAAGATGCCTTTCCATTTATTTTGTCTTTCAATTTCTTTCATCAGTGCTTTACAGTTTCAGTATAAAGTCTTCAATCTCTTTGGTTAAGTTTATTGCAAGATACTTTATTTTTTTGGATGCTATTGTAAATGAGATTATTTTCTTGATTTCCTTTTTAGATAGTTTATTGTTAGTATATAAAATTCTATTTTTTGCATATTGATTTTGTATCTTGTAATTAGGTCTTACTAAATTTGTTAATTATTTATGATTTGTTAATTATTTCTAACTTATTTTTTGTGTGTGTGCATGTGACTGCAGAGTCTTTAGACTTATATACACATAAAGTTACGTTATCTGGAAACAGAAATACTTTATTTCTTCTTTTTTGATTTGTATGCCTTCTATTTCTTTTTCACGCCTAATTGCTCTGGCTAGGATTTATAGCACTATGTTAAAAAGAAGAGGTAAGAATGGGCATACTTGCCTTGCACCAGATCTTAGGGAAAAAATTTCAACTTCTACTTACTGAGTATGATGTCATCTGTGGGCACATAATATATGACCTTTATTATGCTGAGGTACATTACTTCTATACCTAATTTGTTGAGAGTTTTTATCATCAAATAGTGTCTAATTTTGTCAAATACTTTTTCTGCATCTATTGAGATGATCATATGCTGCTTTGTATTCCTAATTATGTTACTGTTGTGTATTACATTGACTGAATTATGTATGATGAAATTTCCTTGCATCCCAGAGATAAATCCAACTTGGTCATGATATATAACCCTTTTAATGTGTTGTTGAATTTAGTTTGTTAATATTTTGTTGAGGATTTTTACATCTGTGTTTATCAGGGATATTGGCCTAGAGTTTTATTCTCTTATGGTGTCCTTTTCTAGCTTTGGTATCAGGGTGAAGCTGGCCTTATAAAAGGAGTTCAGAAGTGTTCTTCTTTATATTTTTTGAAGGAGTTTAAGAAGGATTGATACTGATTCTTCTTTAAGTATTTGGTGAAATTCACTTGTAAAGCCACCTGGTTCTGGGCTTTTCTTTATTGGGAGGTTTTTACAATTACTGATTCCATCTCCTTATTGATTATTGGTCTATTTAACCTTTCTATTTGTTCTTGGTTCAGTCTTGGCAGGTTGTATGTTTCTAGGAATTTACTCATTTCTTCTAAGCTTTCTAGGGCTACCGATTCTGGCTTTTCATGAGATTTAGGGCTGTGGTCACATAGTGGGGTAAAGAAGAGTTTTCATCCTCGTATCTTATCTACTGATATATGTTGTTGGAGAGAAACTGCCCTTTATATGAGTAGGATCCCCCAGGTCCTAGGTTCATTAAGAATGAAGTATGAATACCACTTTATTGACAAGTAAAATGAGAGTATGAAAAAAGGTAGCATGATCAGGTAGAGGAGTACTGTAGACGAAGTTAAGCCATTGGGCAATTTTGCTGAGGACTGGACTCAGTAAGAACATTTCAGATAAGGTAGATATGACCATCAAGGTATCCTTCTACTGTGAGCAGATTCTATTACAAGCATTTTTAAAATTAATTAATTTACTCATTCATCAAACACTCTCTGGGGCCTTGGACTAAATGCTAGACAAATAAAGATGACTAATTGGCAGTTTCTGTCCTTGAGGAACTCAGAAATTTAAAAGGAAGACAAAGCTGAAGTGGAAATCTTACATTCTGTGATTTGATTATTATGGCTTATTATAAATATGAACAAAGAGCTCTGGGAACGATGGGACAAGTAGCTAACACTTAAAATGGCTTAAATTGGAGCTGGAATCCCAGCTTAGGCCACGAAGTAACTGACTAAACAAGTTCTCCTCATACGAGTCAGTGGCGTGCTGTTGTGAAGAGGAATCAGACACATTTCCTATCTTCAAGGAGCCCCAGGAGACGGTGGGGTGGGAGTGGAAAAAATACATGCTAATAAATAGAGATATATGAAAGTACTGGGGAAGTAGAGAAGAAATGACTAATGCTGCCTCGGAAATGGAGACTTGAAAGGTAAATAGGATTTCTCCTTTGATTTGATTGAATCACACTGAATTCAATCATTGATAAAAGATTCCAAACAATAAATATTCGCCAACTGTAGGTCAATTTTACTTCTCTGTGGATTTGAAATTGTTTACTGAAATGATTATGGGATTACAGGATCATAATCTATATAGATACAATTCAAAAAAATCTACATTGAATTAGCTATGTTATAGATGGATAAGGAGGCTCATAAAAATATTGGTAAGAAGAAAATCCTTACCAGGAAAAAAAGAAGTGTTTATATTAACAGTTCAAAACAAGAATATCAGTATTAATGTACATTTTTTCCCAGTGCACCTATTGTTGTTATTCTTGTTGCTTTTTTTCTATGACCCTGACAGACCACATAATGATGCCTTTTCTATCTAATGTTTTTTAATGATTTATCTATGCAACAAGGATAGAAAATTTAGTTTGAACTCTTTAGAGAAAATACCTTCCATAAGTCCATATTATTTTAAATAATCAAATAGTTAATACTTATTCTCATTTATTCATTTATTCAAAAATGCACATTGAGGATCTACTATAACTGTTTCTATTTCTGTCTATTATCTACTATTTCTATAACTATGCTAAATACCAAAGGGATTACAAAAGAATTGCATGGTTCATATGTTGACTCATTCATTCACTACGCTTATATGAGTCTACTAAGAGAGCATTATATTTCTAGAACCCAATATCAAGGGAATGAGGACTGGCTACAAATAAATGTATAGAGAAATATGGTCTCCATTGGAAGGTCTTAAAATCTAGAGAAGAAAGACAAGAAAGACAAAATTGTATATAGGAATTTAGATAAAATATAAATGTTAAACTATGTTGCAGTGATTTCAGTTATATATTCAAAGACAAGAGAGATAGATGTATGGGCTGAAGAAATCAGGGAAGGCTACTTAAGTTAGCATGGTCCTAGCAGGAGACAAATCCAAATATAGGTTCTCATGTGGTCACAATTCTGAATTAATTTCCTATTGTTACAAAAGTGGAAAATTTCAAAATGTGAAGGAAATGTTGGGTGAAGTTGGAGTACAGGCCTATATTTAGATTATGTTTATGGTTGTGGATATTGTAAATGTAGATATTCTGAAAAACACTTATAATAACTCCTATGTTCTGAGTGTTTGTGTCTCCCCAAATTCCATATGCCGAAATCTAATAACTAAGGTGATGGTATTACTAGATGGGGCCTTTTGGAAATGATTAGGTGGGACCTATGGGCCCATATAAAAGAAATCACAGAGAGCTAGCTACTTTCTTTCACCATGTGAGGACACAGCAAAAAAAGTACTCTCTATAAGCTAGAATGAAAGCCTTCACCAGATACTGAATCTGAGGGCGTCTCAATCTTAAATTCCCTAGCATCCAGAATGGTGAGAAATAAATTTTTGTTTATGAGCTACCCAGTCTAAGGTATTTGGTTATAGCAGCCCACACCAACTAAGACAATAACAAACCATTAATATAAAAATCAGAATTAAAGAGCTAGATATTCTACCAAAGGCTTCACATCTATTATTACATTTAAGTCTCTCACAGGAAGTATTTTAATCCTTGATTCATAGATGAAGTTAGTAACTTGCCCAGGTTACCCACATGGTAAATGGTGGAGTTAAGATTCCCATCTAGCTTTGATTCTAAGCCCTGTAACAATATCCAAAGAGCAAGGATCCTACCTTCCAAAAGTGAGTTGTCATTCCATCTAAAGCACCCCTGATTTGCTTCTCTTAGAACCTCAGCACAGATGTGACTTGCTTTTCTTTAGTGTATATTGACAAGACACAGGCATCAAAATGGGGGACATGATAACAATGTTAACTATTAATAACGTGTTTGCAACAATCTTTTCTCATTTTGCTCTGACAATAGTTGCATTAAAGTGGGTGGTATTAACTCCATTTACATAAGGTAATTGTAGTTGTGACTTTCTTAAAAATCACAAACCTTGTACTAGATCCAATGTCTTCAGTGCTCACATCTTTTACTCTTAAACTTATGCTATCCCTGGCCTTCTTGTATTTATTTATGAATGTACCAATGGTCCATTGCATAACAATGAAAGATGCAAAGATTCCCAGATGCTTCAAATCAACTCTTCCAAATCTCCCGATGTGATAAGGAGGATGATTCTATGAAGACATACTTACCATGGGGTGGAAGTGCTGTGTCAGAGGTGAACACCAGGCATGATGGAGGAAAGGGAACAGGTATTTGTTAAGCAAATGTAATGTATGATCCTTTTATTTCCCCATATTCTGTATTGTAGGTAAGTGTTTTCATCTCTCACATATAAGTAAAGTAGAGACAGGGAAGCTAAGGATGTTGTTAAATGGCAAAAAGCTGGTTAGCATAGGAGCTGGGCCTCAAACTCAGGTGTCTCTGGCATCTAGGTTTATTCTTTCTATAATATCAACACAACGACCTGCCGTTGTGATGACTGTGTTTATTAAGCTTGAAATAATAACATTTATTTTACTAGATACTTTACACGCATTAGCTAATTAAATCCTCATAACTATCCTAGAAGTTAGGTACTGTTACTATGCCTGATTTACTGATAAGAAATCCAAGTTACAGAGTGTTAACTAACTAGACAAAAACATCATGGCCAGTAACTGCCAGGCTGACATTTATATTCACGCAATTTAGGTCCAATACCTATGTTCTTAACCACTACATCATCATACATAGTTTAACCTGTAAGAATAAGCTTACTGTGACATAAAATTTTCACAAATAGCCTAGAGAAATGCTAGGGACAGATATGGATAGAGGGTAGAGGCATAAAGATTGATTAATTTGTCTGAAAGCTTTATGAAAAATTGTGAATCTCATGATTGAATGATTGGGAGGGCTCCGATTACAAAAAGCCATGCATATCATGAAATGTGACCTTTTTGAGGAGCTTTAGTCAGGAGAAGGACATGCATTCCTTTTGCATTTTTGAAAGTTATTTCTGGCATAGAAAGAGGTAAAATTGGGTCTTTCTAATAGTTCAAAGCAGAATGTATTGGGATATTGTTCTTACAGGAGCTTAGCTTCCCTCTCTTCATGACCCCTCCCTGTTTTTCAAGCCTACACCTTATTGAGCACACACTAGTCAGAAGTCACTGTTATCCCATTTATTGGCCAAAGAAAGCTAAATTTGCTTAACTCTAAAATCTTCATCACTGTTTGGACACTGTGTTATTACTGTAATACAGAGAGCTGACATCTTATTGAGTTATCTGCTTTGACATCTCACTCACTCATTTCTGAGACATTTTAATTATCTCAAGGATTTTATTAGAATGCATGATCAGAATCATAAACTCTTCAATATCCAGAATGTCTATGTCATTCATGTTATTCTTGACAATGTGAGTGACCTGAGGTGCTCATTTCTGTGCTAAACATCACCTCTGCCCATATTATTTAATGTTGGTTTTCTTAGTTCTTCTTGTGGCCATTCTTCTTCTTGATTAATTTGAGTAATTTGTAATTGTTAATTGTTGAAAGTCCTCTTGGCTGCTGGCACCTTCTTCCTCATCATTAAACAATATATTGAAGAGCCATGTCTTCTTTTCAAGGTTAGTGAGAGCACATTTATTTCCATCTTGTAGCCTTGCTCAAATCCATGACAGAACTTTTTTTTTTTTTTTTTTGGTTTTCAAGTACAGAGTGGTAAAGGACTTGATCAGAAGTCTTCTAGATTAGGAAACTACAAATCATCTCATCTTGGAAAAGTGGGGTTTTAGACATGGCATCTGAGGGATGGGGCACTATGAATTCAGAGTGAAGTTTTCAAGAGCATCAATAAGGAATAAGACTCAGAAATGACAATAAATAATTACATGAAACAATGAATCAGTAATTGACACATATTGAGTCACTAATGTGTGCAGAGGCATTTTGATGGGCATTTTGACTGCACTAGCTTATTTAACTCCCTATGAAAGAATATCCTTAATTTCAAATTTTTTAAATTTGAAAACTGAGGCTCAGAGAGTACAGTGTGTCTAAGATCAATAGCTCAAGGAGCTAGAATTTGAACACCAATCTTTAGTAGCAAAGTTTTTCTAATACTGTGAGAATGAAAGAAATGCTGGCTGAAGAATGCAAAGAGAGAAGTGTTCTTGAATAAATAAATAAATAAATACTTGAATGACTGATAAGGTCTCAGGCATCTGCACTTAGGAGACAGGCTATGTCTTACAAATGGAAAGAGGTATACTATTTTTAGACTTTGCCGTTGATACTTTATGTGAGTCTGAAAAATGTCACTGAGGAAACTCAAGACATACTATTTTCATGTCCTGTCAATGTTTAGAATATCTAGGATGTGCTGGTCTTAGCCTCTGTTTACTCTGGTCATTGTCTTAAGAAATCTCAAGTAGTTAGCATTTGTTAGCTAGGAGTTACCAATATTTACTTCAGTGCAGTAAAATACATTTTTCTATAATTCCAGAAATCATCTGGTTCCATCTGGTCTTGAGAATGCCCATCAAAGTACTATTTTTGTTGTGACGGTTCAAGGTAAGGTTTTCCATTTGCATTTTTATTATGTTCTCAAGCCTCACTTTATTAGAATAGGCATGGTCATGTTTCAGGGCTTATGTACCACTATTTGAGACATCTGGGAGGAAGAGTGAATGGAAAAGGATGAACTTAGGTTTGGCACCTGTTATGTTCTAGGTACAGTGTTATCTTCTTCATATATATGATTTCATTTAGTCATCCCACAAAAATCCTATGAAGTGGATATTATTCTGACTTTTTAAGTAAAGAAACTAATATTTAGAGACTGCTTGTCAGTGGTCACTCTGTTCTTAAAGACATGAAAAAAAGATTTGATCCCAGGTCTAGCTGACAAGTTAATTATATCACACTTAGCTTCTAGAAGGGTTTTACTAAGCCAAGTATTATTTTACTTATTTCTTTCATTTTCTTTCTTTTTCCCACTCTCTCTCTCTGTCTCTCCCCTTTTCTTGCCTGCTTCCCTTCTTCCCTCCCTCCCTCCTTTCCTTCCTTCCTTCCTTCCTTTCTTTCTTTTTCTCTGCTTTTTCTTTTTTTATTTTGTTGAGTGAGAAGATGAAAGACTGAGTACTTTTGACAGAAGCTTTTTGGATCCTTTCACTTCATTATATTTTCAGGGACCCTTTTCAAATAAATGTATATTAAAATAGCAACTTGCACAAGTGTCAGCTGATGCCATCTTTCTGTATGACTTTCCCAAGGAAAATTAGATGACTGCTTCTCCCCATTTTTTGGCTTGAGTTTCATTGAGTCAGACTCAGAGAGGCAAAGTGTGTTTTTTTATTTCCAAAATGGAGTCATTTATAATGTCTACCTCATATGTGATTAGAAGTAATAAATAAATTAATATTTGTAAAGTATTTAGAATTGTGCCCAGCACATGAAAACACCACAGAGCACTTAAAAAATAAATGTAATAATTTGTTTGAATCCACAGAATTGGAAAGGCAGTATGGATTTCTGAATAAACACACCTGAGTTCCAAGTCTGGTTCACTTGTATGATTTTGGGCAGGTCATTTAACCTTTTAGAAGGACAGTTTGCTCAGTCTTGAAAACTTGATGATTTTGACTTCATAGTATTATTGTGAGGTTGAATGAGATCACACAGATAATGTGGGTGGCCTCTGACAGATTCAGCATGTGGGAGCCATCATCAGAACCAGTATCAGACTCAGGAAACCTGTGCCCTGGCCAAGGCAATACTCATTACAAATCTTGAAACATTTAAATGATTGCAAAGAACGAAGATTTCATATCTGTAACACAACTTTCTTACAGGGTTTGGGGGTGGAATGTTGAATATATATTAAGCTAACTTAAGAAAACGTCTATAACTTGAAAAAGAAATACATTCTGGATACTTTTCTTCCTGTTAGCATCATCATCAGTTAGCACATTGTCATTGTCTGAGCTTCATTAGTATTCTCCAAAAATCATAAGGGTGGGCAAGCTGAGTTCTATGCTTGCATTTGGTAGGAGATATTCTAAGCATAGTATTTCATTACCTTATCCTATTTTTTTTTTTTTTTGCTTTATCCTGCTATGCCAGGAGTTTTCAGACAATCTCAACTCTGATTCTAACTCAGCCATAAGTAGCTGGATGACCTTGGGCTAGACACCCCTAATTTTCTTTGGCATTCAATGGCCTCTACTCCCCTGGATTTCATCTTTTAAAAATAATTTCTTATATTTACTTGTTAACTTTTTATTTTAGAACAGTTTTGGATTTACGGAAAGGTTGTGAAGATAGTACAAGAAGTGCCCATGTAATAACCAAGTGAGTTAGAAGGAATGCGCCACACACTGAGTTCCAAATTAAGAGTCCTTTTTATTAGCTGGTGACTGAGAGACGGCTAATGCTCAAAGTTCTCTTGGCCCCAAGGAAGGGGCTTGCTTATCTTTTATACCTTAATTTAGGTAGGGGAGAGGATACCTAGCTGAAGCAGAATTTTACAGAAGCAGAAAAGCAGGTTGGAGGAAGGGGCTGCAGGCACAGGTGGTTTCCATACAATTACCAAGAGGGGTGATCAGGCTCCTTCTACACAATGATCAAAGGGAAACTTTTTTCTTACAATAGCACGGGGAAGGTATGCCAAACAGGATTCGGTACAATGGTTACAAATGTTAAGAACAGTACGCCTCAATGCTTCTAAGTGCAGCATGACCCAGCTATGCATCCAAAAGGGCTGTGGTAGGGTGGGTGAAGCCAGATTGGAGTTTACAGCTAAGATGGAGTCAGTAATGCTAGCCCAGGGTAGGTTATTACACCCACGTACTCCTTACTGAGTTTTCTCAATTATTAACGTCTTACATTAATATGGTACCTTGGTTACAATTAACAAAACAGTACTGATACATTTGCATTCACTAAAGTTCACATATGTTCACATTTCCTTAGTTTTTTATCCTATGTCCTTCTGTTCCAGTATCCCATTTATAGGATTCCATGTTACACTTAGTTTTCCTGTCTTCTTAAGCACCGCTTGGCTGTGACAGTTTGTCAGACTTTGCTTGTTTTTAATAACCTTGCTAGTTTTTAGGAGTGCTGGTCAGGTATTTTGCAGCACACCTCAAAAAAGATTTGTCAGATGTTTTTCTCATGATTAGACTGGGGTTATGGGCCTTTGTGCAGAAGACCACAGAGGGAAAGTGCCATTCTCATCACATTAGTCTGCCTAGTGCACACCACAGTATGTGTTATAAATGTGACTTACCACTCTTGAGATGAACCTTGATTATCTGGCTGAGGTATGGCTTGTCAAGTTTCTCTATTGTAAAATGACTCTATTTTCCTGCTTTGTATACTGTGCCTTTTGGAAGGAATTCACTATGTTGCAGCCCACACTTAAGGTGTGAAGAAGTGTGTGCTACTATCTTGAAGGTAGACTGTCTACATTAATTATTTAAAATTCTTTTGCATTGTAGATTTGCCCACGCTTCCCTCCCTCCCTCCCTCCCTCACTTCCTTCCTTCCTTCCTTCCTTTGCTGCTCTTAGATATGTATTTTATAACAGTTATAATTTTATTAGAGTTTTTGCTCTGCTGCTTAAGTTTTTCTAAGGTTGGACATTGGAGATTTATTCATCTGGCTTCTGTGTTGCTTTGACATTGTTGCTACTGTGCTGTTGCCCCTGGGTGTTCTTTTTTCTAGGCAATTACTCAGCTGATAGAGCTGAGGAATATTTATGTTTACTAATCAGTGTGTACACACATATCTTTAAATATTTTCATATATAAAGATTGATATCTCTATTAAGCTAAACATGAGTGCATATATGGGTGTTTCCACCTTTAATTCGTGATCACTTGGATTATTCTATACTTTTCTCCTTGCTTATCTGTAACCTCTCATTCCAACAGTGAGAAACATGGTTCCTACAGTTCGCCATTCATTTTCTTAATTGTTACATTCTAGTATGCATTATAATGGTATCAGAATTTTTAACCCATAAGCCTATGGGAAAAATCTTTATCAACCATAATATAGTGCTTACGTATTGTTTCTTTTGACTGTAGTCTTAAATTTATACCTAAATATTTTTGTACTATTTTAAGTACTATTTTAAAATTTAAAAATAACGTTTTATTTTTATAGATTTAGAGGGTACAAGTGCAGTTTTGTTACATGGATATATTGTGTAGTGATGAAGTCTGGGCTTTTTGTGTGCCCATTACCCAAATAGTACATATTGTATCCAGTAGGTAATTTTTTATCTGTCACCACCCTCCCACCTTTTGAAGTCCTGGTGTCTATTATTTCATTCTGAATGTCCATGTGTATTCATTGTTTAGCTCCCACTTATAAGTGAGAACATGCAGCATTTGACTTTCTGTTTCTGAGTTACTTCGCTTAGGATGATGGCATCTAGTTCCATCCATGTTGCCATAAAGGACACAATTTCATTCTTTTTATGGCAAAGTAGTGTTTCATGGTGCATATATACATATGTATATATATATATAATTATACATTAATATATATTTATAATTATATATAATATAATTATACATAAATATTATGTTATATTTATACATAAATATACATTTATAATTATACATAAATATACATTTATAATTATACATAAATATTATGTATAATTATATACATATATACATATGTATATATGCATATAATTTATATATGCTAGTATTTAATATATATGTAGTATTTCATGGCATATATAAATTATATACATATATGTATATAATTTTCTTTATCAACTCATCTGTTGTTGGACACTTAGGTTGATTCCATGACATTGCTATCATGAATAGTGCTGTGATAAACATACTAGTGTAGGTATCTTTTAAAAATAATTATTTGTTTTTCTCTGGTTTGATAACGAAGTAGTGAGATTGCTGGATCAAATGATAGTTCAATTTTTATCTCTTTGAGAAATATCCATACTGTTTTCCATAGAAGTTGTATTAATTTAGAGTCCCATCAATGGTGTATAAGGGTTCCTCCTTCTCCACATCCTTGCCAGCATCTGTTAATTGCGTGCCTTTTTTATTTAAGCCATTTTAACTGAGGTGAGATAATATTACATTGTGGTTTTAATTTTCATTTCTCTAATGACTAATGATGTTAGACATTTTTTCATATGTTTGTCAGACACTTGTATGTCTGCTTTGAAAAATATCTGTTCAGGTCCTTTGCCCCCTTTTGGATAGAGTCATTTGTTTTTTTTTCTCGAGTTGTTTTATTTTCTTGTAGATTCTAGATATTAGTTCATCGTTGAATACAAAGTTTGCAAGTGTTTTCTCCCATTCTGTGGTTGTCAGTTTACTCTGTTGATTGATTATTTCTTTTGCTGTGCAGAAGGGTTTTAGTTTAATTAAATCCTATTTGTCTATTTATTTTATTGAATTTGTTTTTGAGGCCTTAGTTATAAATTCTTTGTCTAGACCAATGTCCAGAAGAGTTTTTTCTAGGTTTTCTTCTAGGATTCTTATAGCTTCAGGTCTTAGATTGACATCGTCAATTCATCTTGAGCTAATTTTTATGTAAGGTAAGAGATATGGGTCATATCTCTTACCTTATATAAAAAAAAAAAAGAAGTTTCATTCTTCTGTGTATGGTGATCCAACTTTCCCAACACCATTTATTGAATATGCTGTCCTTTCTCCACTGCATGTCTTTGTCAGCTTTGTCAAAGATTAATTAGTTGTACTTAGGTGACTGTGTTTCTTGGTTCTCTGTTCTGTTCCATTGATCTATAGGTCTATTTTTATGTCAGTACCATGCTGTTTTGCCTACTAGATCCTTGAAGTATAATTTGAAGTTGGGTAAAATGATGCCTCCCACTTTGTTCTTTTTTCTTAAGATTGTTTTGGCTATTTGGGCTCTTTGTTGGTTCCATATAGATTTTAGAATTTTTTTTTTCTAATTTGATGGGAATTGCATTGAGTCTGTAGATTGCTTTGGCCACTGTGGTCATTTTAATAATATTGATTCTTTCAACCCATGAGCATGGGATTTTTTTTCATTTGCTTGTGTTACCTATTATTTCTTTTTTTAAAAAATAATTTGTATTGCTGGTATACAGGAAAGCAATTGGCTTTTGCATATTAACCCCATATTCTGTGATCTTGCTAAAATAAGTTCCAGGAGTTTTTGTTTTGGGTCAAATCTACAAGACAACCATGTCATCTGTGAACAAAAACAGTTTGATGTTTTCCTTTCCAATCTGATTATCATTTACTTCTTTTTCTCATTTTATTGTACAATATTTAGTAGAAGTGATGAGAAGATTATCTTTGCCTTGTCTTAATCTTAACAGGAAAGAATCCAGTTTCTCACCATTAAGGATAATATTATTATATTAATTACCTTTTTTGCCATAAACTTGTATCATATTTTGTTAAAGCCTATTTCATCATGTATTGATATGATCACATAATTTTTTTCTTCTTTAACATGTTGATGTGATGAATTATACTGATTTTGGAATGTTGAATCAGAATTGCCTACCTGGACTAAATCTCACTTGGCCATCCCAACTATGTTTTTCAGATTTGTATTTTATTGCTCACCAATATGATCTAGTCAAGCAACTCCATTGTCTACTACATACTCCATTTTGTTCAAATCCTACCCCTTTCTATAGATCTGCTTTCCCTTGTCCTGTCTCTTCCATCCAGCCCTTCTTTATCTGTTCTTCAGTCTTCCTCTCTTTGGATTCCTTTAAAGGTTTGTATCTTTATGCAGCACTTGAACTTGCACTGCTCTGTAGATTTTCTGTAAATAACACTCTATGTTTTTATGTTTCTAAAATATCTCAATTTATTACAGATAAGATTTAAGACATGTTTCTTAAATACATTCAACTCAGAGATAACGAAAAATTAAAGATAAGTCTAAGTGGATGAAGATTGTAGAACAAAGAAGAAATTAAGGTAAAGAAGATAAGATGAAGCCAGAGAAGAGGTTATTGCATAGTGTAGTGATAAAATTATTGATTTCTTTTTTTTACCTTTTAGAGTTTCTGGTACCTTAGATAACATTTGGCACTTTTCAAAGTACCCTGACATGCCTTATTTTATTGCTTAAAAAGAATGACTATGGTATCAGTAATTTATAATAATAATAATGTTATTATTGTAATAATTATTTAAATATTTAATAATGGTTATTTTGGCCAGAGTAGAAAGCCTGGATTTAAGTACTGAAGGTAATAAATAATAAAACAAAGAAAGAAATCCCAGTGTGTAAGAGTCCAAGGTCCTTTGAACATATACTCCACTTCACAATATATAAAAAAAATATAAATTATAAATTTGTTGTGAGGAATAGACCATGTTTTATTTCCCCGTATTTTATTCATTTGGTGTTGATCACCTGTATGGCCAAGCATATGCACATTGATTTGAATTCCATCTCATTTTGAATTCAAGTTTGTAAGCAATGTGACAAGGTGGGTTAATGAGAATTTAATGTAGTAGAATATGAGCACTCAAACTTGTGTTTTGTTTCTCATGCTTTGAAGAAGTGGCTGTTCATCCTTGGGGATGAAAAACTAATTTGTGCATTGTTTTAGGCTGATCTTACTCTCTCAAAAGACAAAAATGTTCTCTGATAATTTTTAGACCGAAAATACTTTATACAGTCTGGTTAACCATTAAACCTCCTTATTAAAGAAAAAGATGTGGTGAAAGGCAAGTGGACAGTGGTCCTGGAATTAAAAATAAGGGCTGCTTTGCTTGGTGGATTAGAAGGATATTAGGGGACATTCCCTGAGATTGGGAGGAATGATTGGACTTTCAGTTTCTTTGAGTTACTGAGAACTACCCTTAAGAGCACACAGAGAGAGTCACGGTTATAAAAGGATAAGAGCTCAAGTCTATAGCCTGGGAAACAATAGACTGTCTACGTGAAGGGCCAAGGACTTTTTGGCTTGTGCAAGTGAAGAAAACCAAAATTGTTTGGTGGATTGAGTAATGCTAATGATGGTGAATGACCTGAAGAAAACAGTCCTTTCTAAATTTTGAGTAATCCTGAGAACTTCTAGCATGTTCCAAGGTCGTAAAAAGTGGACAATTAGCATAGATAATTGAGAGCTTCAATAGGACAAAATTGATTTGCAAATATAAAAAAATTAGGATCTTTCTTGCATGTTGAGTGTCAAGGAGCAATCTATATCTATTACACCAGGAAAGTGCCAAGTACCACTGCTATAAAAAATACGTCTTTGTCTTCTGAGTAGGCAACATGGTATAATTTTTCATACTTACCTGTCCCTTTTAATAACCCAGAAAACTTGTTAAAATACGGAATTATGGGCTCTATTCCAGATGTACTGAATCATAGTATTGGTGTTAGAATGGAACATGGATATCTGTATATTTTCTTTCTTTTCAGCCCTGCACTGATCTATGAATTGCTTATAGAGAACCAGATATCTGGTCAGATTATAAAATATCAACTTTAGGTTCAGACAAGCCAGGATTTAAATGGAAACTCAGCCACCAAATTACATAAATTCTGTGAACTATAAATCCTTTATTTGTATGAGGATAAAAATACCTACCTTTCAGGTATATAGGGAGATTAAATGGGATACTATACTTGTAGTTTTCATTTCAGTGTTTAGCACGTAGTAGATACTCAGTAAATATTAGTACATTTCTCTATTCCTTAATTTTGCTTTTTCTTCTTCTTTTTCTTCTTTTTTTTTTTTTTTTTTTTTTTTTTTTTTTTTTTTTTTTTTTTTTTTTTTTTTTTTTTTTTTTGTTTGTTGGAATCTCACTCTGCCATCCAGGCTGGAGGGTAGTGGTGCAGTCTCAGCTCACTGCAACCTCCGCCTCCCGGGTTCAAGTGATTCTCCTGCGTCAGCCTCCTGAGTAGCTGGGACTACCAGCGCCTGCCACCACACCTGGCTAATTTTTGTATTTTTTGTAGAGATGGGGTTTCACTAGCTGGCCGGCTGGTCTCAAACTCCTGACCTCAGGCGATCTACTCATCTCAGCCTCCCAAAGTGCTGAGATTACAGGCGTGAGCCACCACACCCAGCTATACCGTCATTTTTCTGCTTGATTTCAGGACATCATTGGAATTTCTGAGTTAGTCCACCTTTCTGGTGTCTAATATAAAAGCTCTTTTTAATATGATGAAAAAGGTTTTTTTTCATGTGATGAAAAAGAGCTTCATCTGTAATTGTTCTAGATTCCAACTGGCAGATCAGAACACAGAATGACGCTTTTGAAATGACTGTTATTGCCCTTAATTAACCTCAGCTTACTTTCCTATAGAATGAAATGACAGCTCTTGTATGGACTATCTTTCAAGGAATTTTATGAGGATCAAATGAGATAGATAATGTCTCATTTTATAAATTAAATTTCTATATAAATATAAATGTAGTGTTTATTTTCCATTTGTATGTCTTAGATGACTCTAGGATGAGAATGCATAAGAAAAGGAAAGAAACATTTATTGGTTTGACTGTTTATTGACTGCCTATTCATACAATCATTTATCACTGCAAATATTTATTGAGAAGCCGTACGAAATTCTTGCACTTGTATTATTTTATGTAATATTTACATTGGCCCTAAAAGATAGCTATTATTTTCTTTATTTAGAAATTTAAAATTCAGAAAAGATGCATGATTAGACCATGGTCACATAGCTAGTGGCAAGGTTGAGATGCTACTTTGAGTCAGTTTGACCATAAATAAGACCAGTCAGTACATGAATATGAAGAGAAGTGACTTTTAAAAAGATGTTAAAACCTTGAGATGTTTTTGATGTCTCACTCAGACCCTTTGATGAGTAATAGGATTTTGTGCCTCTTACCACCGCTGCAATTTTCCATCTGATAAAATTAGATATTTCTTAATCCTTACCCTACACTGGCAGAGTCATGCAGACTTATTGAAATTTGTGTTTGACAAGATGGCAATTTAAATTCTTTTGTCAGAGCTCATCCACCAGTCACCAAGTAGAACAAAATGTGGAGTGACATGGAGAACAGGGTAACAATGGCGCTTGTGAAACTGAGACAACCACAAATGATTCATTGAGTTTCTATCATTTTTGGAAATGCAAAGACAGAAGCAACTTGGCTTCTAAGGCAAAACATACAGGATAATTGTAGCTCCATAAATAATTGTCACCCTAAGTTCTTCAGGGTGGTGAGATCGCACTGTGATTTCAAAATTGCAACTTAGGTCCCAATCCTAACTTGCATAACTGTAGAGTCCTCACGACTTTTCCCACCGTCTTCTTTGTCTGGTCTCCTGGACTTCTCATGGTGGGATGAGGTGGCGGGAGATTCTCACATGGACTCATCATGTCAGGCTAGGTCTCAACTCACAGTGCTTTGTAGAATCTCCCTTAATTTCTTTCAGTACTTCCTTTGGATCATCATTTCTGTCATTACTGCTTCTCTGAGCCTAAGCTCTTAACTTCAGCATCCTCTAGACTCTGACCATACCATTGTTGCAGCTTCTCTGTATGGGTCACATGACTCCTGCCACTAAGGTTCTTTCTTTTTCTCATCATCACTGAATAGATTTTTGGA
Source organism: Plecturocebus donacophilus (assembly GCA_004027715.1). NCBI lineage: Eukaryota > Metazoa > Chordata > Mammalia > Primates > Pitheciidae > Plecturocebus > Plecturocebus donacophilus. Next base: position 37,383 of record PVKP010009982.1, on the reverse strand, counting down.
TGAATCCTTTCATCTAAGCCCTCATTGGTCCTGGTAGCTATAAAAACCAACCTGGGGTTCTTGGATTACTGTGGGCTAGAGGAAAAGAAAGTAAAATAATTGATCTGTCACTTAAAGAGATCCAATAGATTGCACACACTGAGGAGGATTTCAGGGCATTGCTGCTTGAGCCCCATTTTTGCCATCCTTTGGTTTATATGCAGCTCTTTTTTACTGGCCAGGGAGGCTTGTTCAGACTGATTCAAGAAATAGTCTTCACACTGCACAGAGACAGGCGAAATGGCTTTGATCTCGTAGAGACAGGCAAAGATGAGCAGAGCCACCTCCAGCTAAGCACAGTGGCAGAGCAAGTAATGGCAGAAGCCCTGGTTCGGTGGAGGCCCAGCTTCTTACAAATAACAAATAAAGTCTTTATTTATTATTTTCTTGCTAAGAAATGGCAAGAAGAAATTGGACTGACCTTTTGGAGCAGAATAAAGTTGTGTTATGCTTGCTGCCCATGTCTATCTTAGAGAGATACTGAGATAGAGATTCTGAGTACAAGGTGTGGGTGATGCTAGAATCTGTTCTAATCTTGTCAACCTGTCCTATTGATGAATCTCACAGAAATCTCCATAAGTATGTGCTCCTCTGTTTGTAAATGTAGGCCATGAGCACTTGAGCTGGAGCACTGGACTTAAAGCCACCCATCTTATGTGACCATAGCAGGTTATATTAAGAGAGAATGGCTTGCTCTTTGGAACAGGATACCCTCCTCTCAAACCAATGCTAATGGTTGTGTCTCAGTCACTACTGCAGAAAGGAGCTGTTGAACTGCAAGACATGCTGTAGATCAGAGATAATAACAGTAGCTAAGGAGAAGAGGATGTCCTGGAACACTGGGCAGCCCTTATATTCTCTCTCTTCCCATGATTACGGGGTTCTTAGCGTGATCATGGAAGAGAGGAAGAGAAAGTGAAGAAAGGCATTTTTGAAATAGATGCTATGTAGTCTTAGAGTCTTTTTTTTTTTTTTGAAGTTTTTAATACTTTTACTTGGAAACTTAGAGCCAACTCCAGCTCTTCTGTCAATTCTCATTGAGTTTACAGTGGCCATGGGGGCAGGGCCTATTTTACTCCAGTTTGGTTTGGTTTGGTTCTGTTCATCTGTTTGTTACCAGGTGCAAGTCCAAAGCCAAAATAGTTGATCATTTGACCAATGGTCAGTTGCATCCCTCCAAGGCAGGAGCTCTGCTGCCCGCTCCGCCACCCCAGCTGGTGTGGGGATCCGAGTGCTTGCAATTGTGAAGGAAGGAAGGGGTTCTGAGGACAGCATGCTTGGCTGAAAGCCCACCTGGCTGGGAGTCTTTCTTTCTCTTCGATAAATTCACACCATGGGTTCTGCAGACATTGATAGCATTGACCTGTTAATGGAATGAGGCCCCCAGCTGAGAAAGCAAGCTGGCATCCTGGAGGAGGAGACTTCTACAGCAAGGCCCGGATGACAAAGAGCTGGTGAAGCCATAGACAAGCAGAGAAGGAGCGATTAGAGGATGTCAGGCAGAGGGAACAACTTGAGCAAAGACCTGGCACTTACGGGCTCACTGCTAATATTAGAAAGAATTTGCACTCAAACTGTTGAATTGGGACCTATCAAGTATTCAAGTAATTCTCCCATACGGCCTTTGAAGTCTTCAGGTGATCTCCCTATAGTTCAGCCATCTGCCTTTCTATGTCAGAATCTCATTTCTGGGCAGGGCTTAGATTTTCCTTCTGTCTCAAGACTTCTTAGCACCTGTTAAATCAGTGGATACAAACAAAGTTAGAGAGGTTGCAAGTAGGGCCTGAGGCTATATATAGTTCAGACAGGGCTTAGCAGGTAGGACCTTGAGATTAACTTCACAGCCAGTATTTTTGGAAACATGCTTGCATACTCTACACATTACATGTTCCTATCCATGTAATAATTCACTCAGTATATTAAGAAAAAATGGCAGCGCTATTTTTTTTTTTTCTTTTTTTTAAGTGAAGGAGATTGAGGCTGAGAAGGCCTGGATGTCTTGCATGAAATCGTGCAAGTAAAGGTTGCTAAACCAGGGTTTGAGCTCAGGTCTTCTGACTCAAATCTGGTGCTGCTTCTAGAATTGTGGGCTACTTCTCAGGATCAGAACCAGCCCTTATTAAAACTATGAAGTTGATGGAGTTGTCTTTGGGCTTTTACTGTTATTCCCTTTACCTTTTACTTTCACCTGAGGGCAAAGATCCAACGTGTGCTTTCTGTTAAGTCTCTTAGCTCTCACATGTGATGAAATAGAAAAATGACATGAGCTTTGAAATCAGTTCTGACACAGGCAGGGCTGGCTTTATGGGCTTACAAGTCATGCACTTGCCCAGGATGCTGCCCCCAGAAGGATTTGTACTTGGCTTAATGCTCTGCTATCTCTGTCTTGAAATTCTTCATAATCTGTTGAGCACCAAAGGTCCTGCATTTTTATGTTACACTGGACTCTGTAAATGAATTAGCTGGTTCTGCTAATAAGCTTAGGAGTTTGGTTATGTTTCTTATCTGGATCTCAGTTTTCACATCTGTAAATTAGAACCAATACAGTTATTATATCTCAAAGTGTTCTTAAGAAGAATAAATCAGATACAATAGCAAATTTCCTAACAAGCTTTTGTACATGTGTGATTCTTACTAAATCTTAACCTATTTACATGTAATCTAGCATGGAAACCTCTTTACTAATGCCCTACTAGGTGAGAACTAAAACATTGGTCATATCTATGCAGAGCTTAGTTTTGTGCAAGAGAAGATGGTTATTTAGATTTTGCAGTGATGAGAACAGATTAAATAATAAGGGGAATAATATCCTTTTCATGCATCAGTTACTAGTTTGAACAAATGTGTAGACTTGGTAAGCAGGGTGATGAGGAAAACAAATGCTGCAGCAGAAACATTGGCTGAGAAATCAGACAGTTCCCGTGACTCCCCAGCCAAGACCAGGAGCACTTGTACTTTTCAAAGTAGCATTGAGCTTGCTCAGCTACGGTTGGCCCAAGGTGAACAATCAAAACAAAACAAAACAACAAACTAGAAAACCAATGTAAAGAAGAGAAGAGAATGCAGGAACTGAGGTCTAAAACTGAGGATGTTTTTAAAACTTTGTGTCTAGGGCTGGTCTAAGCAGTTCAAATACATTATTTCATTTAAACTTCCTAAAAACCCAAAGAGGTAGGTAACATTAGTAGCGTTTTGTAGATAAGGAAACTAAGCTCACAGAATATTTACAACTTTAGAACACCTCATAGAATTGATAGTGTTTAGAATACAAACTATTTGGAAAGAACAGAGCTAGATGAGATGATCAAGATTGTCTAGACAGTGATGTCAAATGAGTTGCATCTCATGCCTTAACTGTAATTTTTTTTTGTTAGGGCTGAGCTATGGTTTGCATATTTGTCCCTTTCAAAACTCATGTTAAAATTAAATCCCCAATGTGGTGGCATTAAGAGGTGGGACCTTTAAGAGGTGATTGAATCATGAGAACTCTGCTCTCATTAATGGGTTAATCCACTTGTGGATTAATGGATGAGTGGGTTAATGGATTAATGGGTCATCATGGGAAGGGAACTGGTGGCTTTATTTTAAGAGGAAGAGAGACCTGAGTGAGTACATTAGCATGCTCAGTCCCCTCACTGTGTGATGCCTTGTGCCACCTCAGGACCCTGCAGACAGTCCCTACCATCAAGAAAGCCCTCACCAGATGTGACTCCTTAATCTCAGACTTCTCAGCCCACATAACTGTAATAAATAAATCCTTTTTCTGTATCATGCATCAGTATCTCCTGGAAGGCTTTTACAGCATAGGCTGCTGAGCATCACCCACAGAATTTTTGATGCAGCACATCTGAGATAGGGCCTGAGAATTTACAGATTCCCAGATGAGGTCAATGCTGCTGTCCGGATCCACCCTGTAAGGCTTCCTATTGGTAACTTTCTTGACCATTGATCTGATTCCTTTTAAAATGAAATGAAATTATTCAAACATGCATTTTAAAAAATCATGCAGACTTAGTTTTTAATGTCTGTCAACAGCAGGATATATGTCAATAAGAAGTCCTAAAAATCTGCACCAAAAATTGTTGAATTAGTTCTTGCTTTGGCAGCACATATACTAAAATTGGAATGATATGGAGAAGATTAGCATGGCCCTGGTGCAAGGATGACATAGAAATTCATGAAGCATTCCCTGTTTTTTGGAACCCTTCTGCATTGTTGGTGGGAACATAAGATGATGCAACCACTATGGAAAATAGTATGGAGGTTCCTCAAAAAATTAAAAATAGAATTATCATATGATCCAGCAATCTACTTTTGGGACTATATCCAAAATAAATTAAAGCAGGATCTTGAAGAGGTATTTGCATATCTATATTCATTTTAGCATTATTCACAATAATCAAGAGGTGGAAGTAACCTAAATGTTTGATGACAGGTAAATGGATGAAGAAATGTGGTATACACACACAATGAAATATTATTCAATTTTAAAAAAAGGAAATCTCATCCATTTTTTTATTGTGTAGCACATGAATAAACCTTGAGGACATTATATTAAGTGAAATAAGTCAGCCACAGAAAAGACACATCACTGTGTGATTCCATTCATATAAAATATGAAAAGTAGCCAAAATCATAGACACACAAAGTAGAATGGTGGTTTCCAGGGTTTGTGGGGAAAGGAAAACTAGAGTTGGTATTCAATGGTTATAGAGTTTCAGTTTTACAAGATGAAAAGGTTCTAGAGATCTGTTGCAAAACTATATGAATATACTACACTACTGAGCTATATACTTAAACATGATGAAGAGTGTAAATTTTACACTGTGTATATTTTACCACAATTTAAAAAGTTGTTTATGTAAGGATAACACCTTCCCTGTAGGGCGTAGCAATCGTTTGTTTTAAAGATGTCTGAAGAGAAGTGGAGAGGGACTCTCTGTGTGGCCACTCTAATGGAAGCCAGGTACTTACACTAATTCCAGTCTTAGCAAGTCCCATGTTATCTGTGGATCTTGCGTCTCCAAGGTCCTTCTTTAAAGTATGGGTGTGAGGTCCAATCCAAAGATTCTAATCTGGCCTGTGATGTGACCTGGGCAGTAAGGATTTTTGAAAGCTCCTTGGAACTTGAATTGTAGCCAGGACTGTAGGTCATTGGTTGGATCTGTAATTTGTCACTTGTTGAAGGTTAAAAATGATCTTCTTAAGGGTCTTGTCAAACTACATATGCTGAAGTCTCCTCCATTCTCTTCCTCACTGTCCCAGGTAATTCTGATTACCATCATCTCCTCTCCCTCAACTAATATGAGAAATATACCATTAGAAAGCCCTTTTCAGAGAAAATATGTTCATGAACCTTAGTTGCAGGAGCTTGAGTTCATGGTCAGCTGGGTTTGTACATGATCAAGGTCCTTACTGAGATTGGCAAGACAGTCACAGTTGAGGCTGTATGTGTACACATAGCCTACCTATCTTTTTTAATCCGCAGAGTCAGTTGAAGCTTATAGGTAAAATATAGCACTGGTACTTAAAGTCAAACTGCTGAATAATAACAAAACTGTACTATTTTGTTTAGAAAATTAAGTTTGACAGGCTATGAATAATTTAGAAGATGATCTGAAGAACAAAGGAATAAAATTTTGTTATAAGTTCAACATATCTGTGGAGGTTTTAAGCCTTGCCAAGGGTTATTTTCCTTGACTTCCTAAAAATCAGTGGTGTCAGAGGGAACTTGAAGAATCCTGGACGATTGTAGCTGTAGTGTCAGAGTGTGCTTAGTATAAAATAATCCTAACTGGAAACAATTTTCTACACATTTAGTCATTGTAAGCCAGTTTAGATATCCATGAGATCAGAAATTTGGCAGTACAGGAGATAGGGAACTTGCCAACTTAATGTTGTTTAATATTAATTAAATTTAATATAAACCAGTTATATGTTTGTCAGATATTCCCAGGCAGAATGCCATAGAAGATGAAATAAATCTATATTCATATTATACACAGTTAAATTATATCATCAAAATTTATTCTTAATTATACATTCACATTATATAATATATATTATCATATCTTCTAATTTTCTGAACATTTCTAGAATAACTGAAAAGGAGAAATAGATTACCAAATCAATATTTTTCATGAAATAGAAAAATTTACTTGTGTACTGACACAAGTATTATTCACACAAGTACAAATTCTCTGTACATTATGAAGAAGGCTAAAATAATGCTACATGCGCTGTACAATAAACATTCAGGAGTGGGAGCAATTAAGTTGTCCAGAATTTTGTGAGGCAATATGGAGAAGGTGATTACTTAACTGTGTTTTAAAGCATTTTTAAGACTATCCAACACCACTGGGAAACACCATTACTGAGCTGGTGCTACCTTGGAAAGGTATCCAGTAACATTTAGAGAAGAAAGGAGTATAGCAATCTTGGTGGATAATCACTGCATCAAAGCTTTGATGGCTTTCTCTTTAGGACGATGATCACATCTTACACATGTAATAGAACAATCATTGTTCCTTTGTCCTCTGGTACAAGCATGTGATATTTACAACAGGGCGAGAAGTCTCCAATTTCCATTGAGTCTCCCAATTTCTGTTATAGTTGGTCTTTCTAATATTTAGATGATTAATAATTAATGAAATGAATAGAAAATTAAATTAGGCTTCTCAGCATTGGCTTTAATGTAGCAGAAACACTGGTTGTACATATGGGAGAGAGTGGAAAAAGTTGTGGCTACAGGGTCATAGATCCTAGGTCCGTAATCCTTGTCATGTTCTAAACTCACCCCACAGACCTTAGATTTTGTTAGATTCAAGATAGTATATATCCCCTTTGAAGTATATACTATACTTCAAAAGCCAGAATTGTTAATAAATTCAGTGGGGAGTTTTGAAAATATGCAGATTCTCAAGAATGATTAGCCCACAATTTATGCATCAAATAAGCCCTAGGAATGTGCATTTATAAAAATCATTCAGAAGAGATTGCTGCTTCCAACCAAGATAGAATAGCAGAAACTATGTTAACTCTCCTACAGAAACTAAAAACTAGACAAAATACATGACACAATGATTTTTAAAGCATTAAGTATCAAACAGAAGGCAATAACTCCTGAGAGATACAAAACAAATGAGGTGAGCCCTGCAATTATTTCAGCTAACTGCTTTGAAAGAATTTCCAGGTTGTGTTGGTGGTGGGAGGGATCCAGATTGGGTCTGGTGGTCTCCATGGACTGGGGAAATTGACTTGGGAATCCAAGGAAAGCCAAAGTAGCTAGAGTTTACAGGGTGAAGTACCAGAGAAGAGAAAGCAGTGCACAGAAAAGACTCTGAAAAACTGCAGAGTTCTCCCTCTAGTCTTCATCTGGGTATCAGTCAGTTAGTTGCACACACGTAGAAAACTACACAATGACAAGAAAAAAGACAACATGAACTCTTGATTAAAACTCTCAGTAAACCAGAATATAAAAGAAAACACACTCAACTTGTTAAAAGATATTTATGACAACTTATAGCTAACATCATACTTAAAATGGGAAAATTATGTTTCTTTAAAATCAGAAACAAGAAAGGATTATCTGCTCTCATCCCTTCTATTCGATACTGTGCTGGACATTCTAACTAGTGCAATTAGGCAAGAAAAAGAAAAAAAAAATGCAACCAGATTGAAAATGGTGAAGTAAATTTGTCTTTACTTGCAGGTGGCCTTATTCTCTAAGTAGATAATCCAATGGAGTTTATGTAACAGTTATTTGAACTAATAATCAAGTTTAGCAAAGTTGCAAGATAGAAGATTAACATACAAAATTCAATTATATCTAAATATTTTAACAATAAATATTTGGAAATCAAAATAAATGTCATTATTAATAGCATATAAACATGAAATACCTAGGAGCAGCAGGTGGGAAAGGAGAATGTATAATCGAAGTATATAATAATTAATATTCTTAAACAAAATTTGTACAGCACTTTCTACTAACTGTAGATATTGGATGTTAGTGGTGAGTGGTGAGGATTAAATCAGATAAAAGCATGTGCAGAAAATGAAGAACAAAGTATCACACTGATATTAGGAATTTTGTAATGCTAGTAAAAAAATACATGGTTTTCAAGCACCCCCTTCCCCCAAGTCATGTTTTCTTTTAGAATTTGGGATAGTAGAGTATTTCTTTTGGGAGAATAATGCAAGCTGTGTGATTTGTTCTATTTCCATTGCTGCTGTGGTTAGATAGATGCTCAGAACCAATTATGAATTATAGTCTTAATAATTCTAAAATACTTATCAGTTTTATAACTGAGGTACCTTTCCTTTGGTGCTAGTTTTTTGTTTCAACTAACTTTCTTATAAACTGTTGATAAAAACTCTACAAAACTAAACACTATACAAAACATGACACAATGATTTTTAAAACATTAAATATCAGACAACAGAAGGCAATAGCTCCTGAGAGATACAAAACAAATGAGGTGAGCCTATTTTTTATTGAGAAGAGAGAAAAAAAATAATGTGTGTATATATGTACATTATAGATAATTGTATGTAATTATGTACGTATATGTATGTATATGAGTGTATATATTATATACATATGTATATGGAAAATCCTAGCTACATATTTATTCACATTTACTCAATAAATATGTAGGAACTACTGAGGTAGATTTTATAGAAACCTACCTGGATGGAAACTAGCCTCATTATTGTACAATCACCCAGCATTTGTGAGTGGGGGTGTGTGTATGTGAGTCTATCTTGTGTGTCTGTGTCTATCTTGATTCCATTGAATCTCATTCATTAGGGACTTTGGGTTGAAAGAAAATCCATCCTTTTTTGGCCAAGGAGGATGAGGCGTTAGTTAATTAAATTCCGCGTAGGCATTTTTCCTGATGCAATAATACTAAATCCAGGGATAAGTTGTCTTGGCAACTGCTTTGTTGCTAACATGCTTTTTAGGCTTGCGAATAAACATGTTTGAGGATGTAAATCACCAGCTGAGGTTCAACAGATTTTTTTTCTTGTTCTACCAAAGAAACTGGACACTAATTGATAATACAGTGCACTTCCATTTATGTTTGAATAATGCAGCAACATTTATAGCTCAGTCCTTGGATGATTACATATATTATTCATGCTTTCAAAATGTAATGAAGATACATACTTAATATCAGTTTTCCAATTCAACTTTATAACCAAGCTCAGAGATGGTTATAGTTTTTGGCAGAGATTTTTAATTTTCTTCAAATGCTTTCTTGGGATTCACAAAACAGCTTCAAGCATAAACATGTTTAGCTTGGGGGAAAGGGAGGGGCAAAAACAATGCAAATATGATGACATACATATGCAAAAATTATTCTGGTGATGAATTTGGCAAAAATTTGACTATAGTTCTTTTTCTCTAGTAATTTATTTTTAATTAAAAAATACCTTTTTGCATTCAATGCACTGGAAAAATTGGCTAGAGAGTAAATTTCTTAACTATCCATTTTGTGGCCAGCTAATGTGCACTGATGTCCTTTCTTAACACTAAAATAATATAACTATTTTTACTAGATAATAAAGTAATCCTCACTTACAGAGGCTTCATATTGAGTTCTTTACAGAAACCTAGGGTATTAAACAATTATGCAAGAGTGAAAGGGGCCTAAGATTATTTTGTCTGAATACTTCACCTTATAGAAGTGGGTATTGAGATTCAGATAAACCATAAATATCCTAAGCCTGTTGTTAACTACGATCAGGCCATGTGTTCCCCAATGTAACATCATGGCATCCTTCTCTGAACATATTTCTGACTAAAACTACCCCTTCATAATATTTTTTCTTCCTTATAGAGATAAAATGGTATAGTTTAAAAATATGGGCTTCTCAGTTATATAGATGTTGTTTTAAATTCGGATTACATTAAAAACAACAACAACTAACTTCCATAATCTTGATGTTCATGTAATTCTTATGATCAGGTAGTGAGTTCCCTCTCTATAAAATACATGGAGGGTTTCTACCAGCTGGAACTTATAAAGATGACAAAGGGCCAAAAGATTCCATAGAGCTTCAACAGTAGTCTCAATCAAGCAGAAGAGAGAATCAATGAGCTCAAAGACAGGTCATTTGAAATTACCCAGTCAGAGGAACAAAAAGGAAAAGAAAAAAGAGTGAAGAAAGCCTGTAGGAATTTAGGACACCATCAAGCGAAACAATAAAGATGACAAAGGAAATTTGTGAGACACTGATCCATGAGAACTTTATAAGGTGGGCAACACATGGTTATAGTCAATAGCTCTACAGAACAAAATGTGTTTTACAATTGGTTTTCATTTAGTGCCCACTGGTGAACTGTTTCATTTTGGGTTGCTAAGGAAGAAGCTGCTGGCTTGTTCTGTCTGAATCTTTTTCTCTGTGACCCATTTTGCTCTTTTTCTATGTAGCTTATTGGGCAAAAAAACCCTGCTCCTTAGTTCTTTATATGTCACAGTTTTAAAAGCCTGAAAGATACTACAGCTCTCTCTCTCTAGCACAATGGACTTAACTCCTTTTTTAAGCCCAGCACTTTTGAAGTATATGGTATGTTCCTTCAAAGCGAGTCACTTATGAGGGCAATACTGTCCAATAGAACTTTGATGGAAATATTCTGTGTCTGCACCAACCAGTATGGTAGCTACTAGCCTCATGTGACTATTGAGCATTTGACATATGTCTAAAGTGACAGAGGAGCTGAATGTTTAATTTTACTTAATTTAAATTAAAGTTTAAATAGCCATATGAACAGAGGCTACTATATTATACAATGCAGATCTAGAAACTGAGTGGTGAGATATGGGGAGCCTGCTTCTCTATCTCCCTTTCTTACCACTTTCCTCAACTCTTTCTTTCTACTTCAAGTTTTTTCTCTACATGATAAAGTAATCCAGGCCAAATAGCATTCCTACTGTTATTATTCCAAGGAAACATATATGCTTTTTAATGGAATCCTTTTTGGGGCAGTCTAAACTGGAAAAAAAAAAAAAAAAAAAAAAAAGAATTTCAAGCTCTATAGAATCTTGGTAGGGAAAATCCTTTAAGGTTAAAGTGGCTATCTTGTGCCCCTCCAACCAAACCTGTGGATACTTATTCACTGCCAGTTTAGAATACAGGCCTAATTAAGCATCGCCATTGCTATTGATGTTGATATTTCTTGATCTGCTTTAGTAATATCTTATCCTCTTTATATAAACCGATATATGTTTTAAGACAAATAGCTTTTGCTATTTTATTTTCCTTTGGAGAAAGGGTCTCACTCTGTTGCCAGTCTGGAGTGCAATGGTGTGATATCATAGCTCACTGCAGCCTTGAACTCCTGGCCTCAAGTGATCCTTCAGCCTTTTCCTCCCAAAGTGCTGGAATTCCAGGCCTGAGCCACCTGGATGAAACTCTGACATAGTATGGATATTGTTCCCCTCCAATCTCATGTCAAAATATAAACCTCAGTGTTGGAGGTGGGGCCTGGTGGGAGGTGATTGGATCATGGGTGTGGATTTCCCTCTTGGTACTGTGATCATGAAAGTGTGTTCTCATGAGATCTGGTTGTTTGAAAGAGTGTAGCATCTCCCTCCCTCTCTCTCTTACTCCTATTCCAGTCATGTGATGTGCCTACTTCCACTTCACCTTCTGCCATGATTGTAAGTTTCCTACGGCTCCCTAGAAGCCAAGTAGATGCCAGCATCATGCTTCCTGTGTAGCCTTCAGAACCATAAACTGATTAAACTTTTCTTTGTAAATTAACCAGTCTCAGGTTTTTCTTTACAGCAATACAAGAACACATTAATACAGACTCTATTGTTAAAACAAGTAACAATTTCATTTTTCAGGGTCTGCTCATCTATTTCTAGTCTTCCATTCCCATGAGTTATATAAATACAGATAGCACTTGCACCAGAATAGTTTCTTTAAATCTTGTGCTCATTCATTGCAGGGACACCACACTTCCTTCTAGTAGTACTGTAGGAAAACAAAAAGAAACAAGATGAATATATGCATTCATTTTCTGGGGTAAAGCCCTTAGGAAGATTTCCTGGTTTCAGGAGAAATTTCTCTCTTTCATGTCTAGTTTCTGGCTTGGAGATTTTTTGGGGAGGAAATTTTTGTATCTCAGCTTCCGAAGTCACATTCTTTAACAGTGTGTGTGTGTGTGTGTGTGTGTGTGTGTGTGTGTGTGTGTGTGTGTGTGTAGACAGGGTCTCACTATATTGCTCAGGTCAGTCTTGAATCTTGGCCTCAAGTGATCCTTCTACCCTGGACTTCTCTTGAACATGGATATTTGAATGCATGACCTGTCATCACTGAAGCCCAGCTCTGTTCCATCAGGATTTGTCTTTCTAGACGCCAGGTGGCTCATCACTCAGTATAAGAATCAAGGGTCAGAGCCTTCTTGAGAGCAGAGTACAGAGCTATTGTCTAAACCTGTAGTCCAATAAATTACGCCCTAAAATGGTGCCCAAATATACCTGTGGTGATTACACTGGTCCATTCTGCAATGTTCCCAACTCCTCTTAGCTGCCTAAAAGATCCTTTTTATTCTTTTTTATTTCTGAGGTGTGAATAGTCTGATTTTTTGCACCTTGATAAAATCCTTCACATCTAGAGTTATGTGGTACCAAAGTAATTTGTGCCCCACTGATCACGCACACTGATAAGCAATTTGATCAATTAGCTGAATATATAAAGAAAATTGTAGTGTAGTTAAGAAAACTAATCTCCACTCTTTAAATTAATATTTTGGTGATGTTTTAGAACCTGTGTCTGGGTACAATTTTTCATTTAAACAGCAATAAAAATTATCAGTGAGTTTTCATTATTAGCTTTCCTTGTAGATGAGGAAATCAAAGCTTAGGAAGTTTAAGTAAATTCTGCAAGACTTCACAGCATGTAGTGATAGAGTTGGCACACAAATCCAGGTCTATCTGGCCCCAGTTATGGCTTATCACACATTTAATCCAGTTGAAAAAGCAGATGTATGTGAAGAATGTAATTCATACATGATATTTAGACTCTAGGTGCCTTTACCAGTGAGTCTAATCTATTTATTATAGCCAATCTGACAAGACTTGGAAATTAAGATATTTGTCTAAATTAGTTTGTGTCTTTGAAGAAAATGTGTTTCTTTAACATTATCACAAAGTGCAATTTTTCATAAAGTAAAAATTTCTCTCAGCCGATTCATCCTCATTATCAAGTTAAAAATGGATATGCTTGTATATACATGTATTGAGTATGTTGTTTTCCATAAACACACATATAAGTCCAGTCTTGAAATCTGACATTTGTTCCTGAATTTTTTCTCTTAGGATGGAAAGGAATTTTATTTTCTCCAGATACTGGTTTAAAACATTGGTTTTCAATTTCAGTTTATCTAGCAGTTTGCCATGTGGCTTTGACTAAGACAATTAATTCCTGGGGTCTCTGGCTGTGCACCTAAAAAATGGGAGTGAGAGCTGTATTATTGTTTATATATATATTGTTTATATATATATATATGTATTTACATATATATATATATACACACACACATATATATGTTTATATATATATATACATATTTTCTCATGGAAGCAAAGACTTGTAAGTGGATTTCAAAAACATATATTTTATTTTAAGTTCTGGGGTACACGTGCAGAAGGTACAGGTTTGTTTCAAAGGCAAACGTGTGCCACGATGGTTTGTTACACCTATCAACCCATCATCTAGGTATTAAGCCACGCATGTGTAAGCTATTTTTCCTGATGCTCTCCCCCCCTCCCCAACCTCCCTGAGAGGCCCTTGTGTGTGTTGCTCCCCTCCCTGTGTCCATGTGTTCTCAGTGTTCAGCTCCCACTTATGAGTGAGAACATGTGGTGTTCGGTTTTCTGTTCCTGTGTTAGTTTGCTGAGGATGATGGCTTCCGTTATAAGAGGATTTGACATAGCCAGTTCTTTGTCCTTAAGTACCTTGTCCTCTCGTGGCCTCTGTCACGTGAGATTCAACAGGGATAAGTCAATCCTGCCTATGTAAACTCCACACCATACCTGCTGTTCATGTCTGCATCTGTAGCACTCTCTTCATCGAGCATCCAGAACTCTCTTTTCCTTGTGAATATTTATTTTCCAGAAATATCAGAATATACATAACAAGGAAAACCTAAGGCCATCTGAGACATACCTGTTTTAAGGCAGCTGATGTAAGTGTCGCTGCAGAGTGCCACAAGGTGGCAGTGTCTCAGAACCTTAGGCCAGTGGAAGTCCTGAGTCAAGGCATTGGTGGTTAACTGGCCTTCATAGCTCAGTTAGACTGAGATAATATGGTCAAGTCAGCCAAGATGATGCTACTGGGAGGTCCACTAGCGAGCAGTCTAGAAAACCACTTTTTTCTAAAAAGCAGCAACATCATTCTTCCATTTTAGAGTGCTTTATTCAGAAAAAAAAAAAAAAAGCTTTCAGAATGCTTTATTTCACTTAAGAATGTAAAACCTACATTGGTGAGGAAAATAAAGGAAGAAGCGGACTCTTCCTTGTATTTTCCTGTCATTCAAAGTCACGGATTCTCATCCTTGACTTTACATTAGAATATCTTGGGAAACTTTTAAATCACTCTCTGGGACAGGGGCCCAGAGATTAATTTTTGAAAGCACTCTAAGTGATTCTAAAGTGCATTCAGGGTTAAGATCCATCTTTTCAGTTCCTCTCCAACCATTCATTCATTCACTCACCATTTTTTACATACTTCCTCATGTCAACTTTGAGCAAGGAAATGGTGATGATGTAAAATGAGATTCTACAATTGCCCCCAAAGACCTTGCAAGTTAGTAATTCAATTTAATGGAAGTCAATTCAGCAAACATTTATCAAATTCCTAGAACATGACAGGTACTATGCTAGATACTGAAATGGCAGAGATTAGAGCAATTCCAGCTGCCTAGCATTTATATTCTAGTGGGCAGTGTGTATGACTGAGTATCAGATGAGGCAGAATGTGGTATTATTTATATTTTACCTTTCTGTAACATTTCACAGCAACACAAAACATTTTAACCAACTTGTATAACTTGAAGCTATATAATTCAATAATTCTTGAGATTTGCAAGCAGCTAGCTATCATTATCTGAAGTTCAGAGAGGAGCCTAACATGCTTTGCCAATATGAAGCATAATAAGTCACCATATCCAAGTCTAGGGACTCTGTGGTAAGTGCTTACTGCCTCATTAATGCTAGGTATGTGGCTCAGAAAAGGGTGATTGATTTTGAATGCAGAAGTGAAGGTGTTTGTCTCAGGGTATATTTGTGCATTTGTTTTGGAGATTTTATTTCTGAGAGAGTGAGTAGAAGATCATTTCTGTCTGCACATTTCCTAAGACACTTCCTCCAGCTAATCAAAGGCTTTTTCTGGTCCAGTCTTAATGTGTATATTCTTTCTATATACTCTCCTAACTTTCACCAAAATGATGATCTCTAAAATTGCTCTGGATGTCTATTTTTGTGAAGAGAAAACTGAAAATATTTAGTTCTATCAGCAGATCTAGTTGTCATCAGCTTCTGTCAATCACGGAGAGCTTTAATTAGGGGAATGAGTATTAGTTCAAATGTATATAAGGAAGCCATACAAGTCTCATTTTTTTCAGAGATCTCTATTCTTTCAGCTAATAGAGTGTTAAGCCAAATACCATCTGGATTAGGACTGGCACATGAGATAGTTGATCATGAACATGTTTTAAGAATTAACCTTACAGCATATCTGGAGGGTTGACTCTTCAGAGAGTCAAGCATGGGTAAATACCTTCCCTGTGTGGAGAACCAAAACGATATGAGCACCCTTCAGGGTCAGTAAGCATAGGAAGATATTCCTGGTAGATTGTAGGTTTTATGTTCCAATAATAGCAGAGAATCCACTCAGTGGTTGACTTCTAGATGATCCATGACCTCTCTATTATACAGAAGACTCTTAGCAAATATCCTACCACGTCACTGTGGAATTGTCTATCCTTTCCCTAAATGCTCAGCTTTATTAGGACTTTCAGATTTAGGCGCCATAGCCTAAGAGAAGCATGAATCAACTGGAATATATTCAGCAGAAAACATTCATATGATGATAAATGTGAACATCATTTTATAGAACAATTGAGGAGCTGTGAAGTTTTCAGCTGAAGCAGCAGCAACCCAGAAATGCAAGTAGAAGCACAATAAAGTCAAATATGCAAACATCTATTTGTGCAAGAGGGGTTACACTTGTTCTGTCCAGCTCCAGAGAGAAGGAAAACGATCAGAGGTGGAAGTGACCAGGGGGAAGATTTCAGCCTATCCTGAGATGGAAGAACAGTAGAATTGAGCAGAAGAAGCAGTTGCTTCATAAAGTCCCTGTTTTCAGAAGTGTTCAAGAACATTGTATTAAGAATGTGGAAGTCCAGCAGACAAGCCCCATCAGCAGCAGGAGGCAGCAGGCTTGGGAATTTAGGAGTGAGCTGAGAAATTTTTCTTTGAAAGAAGACCCATGAGTTAGAAGAGAATGGTCTTGGCCTTATGCCAATAGGGAATGCTTTGAGGACTCCAGCTGGCCCTCTTTTGGGTCCTGAAATCCTTTCATTAGTCATTTTTCTAGTTAGTAAGTCTTTGAAGGCCTCAAAGTCACACCTGAAAGCAGTCCTTTATCCAGGGGCTGAGACCAATCACTGCTTAGGCCAACAGTTAGGACTTAGGAGAGGGGACTCTGGAAGATTTGGCCCAAACTAACAAGCATGGGTAGGGCTCATATGAAGCCTGGGGAGGAGAAGATTCTGAAACTAAGAGCTTTGGGTGCCAAGTACCCATAGCTTGGGCCTAGTTATCATTCTTGTCATCTGGAAGCTCACCTTTAGGGAGAGATGCTTATGTCTATTAGACTTTCATCATGGGACACCTGGAAGTTTAACTTAAAGAAACGATGACTCAGAAGTGTGAGTGGGCATATGAGAAAGGCCTATTGGTTAGAAGAGGGGTTAGATTCTCTCCACCCAGTACTAGAAGAAGGAAAATCACCAAGGGTGGACATGTTGAGGGGATCAGGTTTTAGTATAATCAGTAACTGGAGGGACTTTAGAACTACTGAACAGTGAAAACAGCTGCTTTATCATAAGTCCTTTCTGTAGAGATGTTTAGGAACAGGTTGTCACTTCAGGGAAGAGGAGCCATCATTCATTCATCATTCATCCTTATTGAAGTAAGAGTTGAGATTAAATAAACCCTAATGATGTGTAGGAAGTTGAATAAAATGTATTTTCCTGAAATTTTGTGAAACTACAAAACACTGTATTTATTCAACATTCCTGGATGCCCTAAAAAGAATAGTTCTCTCCACATGTATCTAATAGTTCTGATGACACTGTCTGTGCCAGAAGGCACTGTTATCTCAGCTGAGGGCAGAGACTATGTGTTTATTTTTCTCTGAATCCCTACCTCATAGGACAATGTCTGCTATAGAGTAGGTATACAACAAATGCTTGTTGAGTGAGTGTCAAATTAATTTTGTCAATTATATGGTTCAAACGTGGACCAAGTCCCTTCTGTGTGTAAGGCATGCCTGCCCAAAATATATTCATAGCTAACATTTATCAAATTCTTGTTATTGGTTAGGTGCCAGGGTTTTATACACTGACTCATTCAATCCCTGCAACCAACCTTCTTAAAAATATCAAGTAGATGCTATCACTATACCCTTTTAACTAACAAAGAAACTGAGGCATACAGAGGCCAAGCAGTCCTCCCTCCCATGGTTACACAGAGAGTATCTAGATGATACAAAATTTAAATTTAGTTTGTGTGACTCTAAAGTCAACACAGCTCATTATTACACTATACTCTCAGTAAACGAGCGATCATTAATAGGGTAAAATATTTTTAAAATATAGCTGACAATTATTGCATGCTTTCTATATGCCAGGTCCTAAGCATTTGTTCATGTATCCCTCACATTAGCGTCACAATGTAGGTGCTATTATTCTGCCCATTTTACAGATAACAAATAGAGTCTAGGATTTTTGGATGTGGGCTTATCACACTGTAAAACTTATTCTCTGAATGTTATGTGATCTTCTTCCATTGTGAGGGGACTGAAGAAATAAGTATCCCCCAAAAATGAAGAGGAGAAGGACACTGAAGGAGCGTAAACATTTTTGGGGATACTGAAGGAACAAGTTGTGACTCCTCTTCTGTGAAGTGTGTGTGTTACTTTAACAGTTGTATTTGGATTTGACCTGCCACTGGATCTCAGCTCCCCCAACACTTTATTAGGATATTACCATTCCAAATGTTTGTTATGCATGCCTTCTGGATATCCATTAGCTATGAGTTCAGAGGCAGGTTAGAGGTGATAAGGAAGCTCACCCTAAAAGCAGAATTATTGAAAGAACAAAAAATTTAGGATAAGATGGAAATGGGTTCTGGGCAAGGCTCACCATTTTATTAGCTATGAAACAGCTAATAAAATCCCTTATTTGCAGGCCACTTAACCTCTGCATGTCCTAGTTTCAACATCTATAAAACGGGGTGGAGGGAGTAATTGTACCCCTTTATAGTGTTGCTGTAAAGAGGAAAGGATGTAACACACATAACACAATGACACGTGCTGCCCTCACTTATCCCTGCTCCTTGTCATCTTGTTCTCCTCCTTTCTCTTCTTCCTCCATATTTTTCTCTTCATTCTCCCCTTCCTTCTTCTCCATTTTCTCATTAAAATTAGTAACTTTTTAAATGGGAAGAATTAGGTGTATTGTAAGACAAATGGAGTTAGGTGGAGAAAAACTTGTCAAGCCTCATTTTATGATGTAACCTAACTTTGCTTTATGAGATTAAGTCTACCTCAAATGGGCATCAGAGCCTCAGAATCCCACAAAATGTGGCCCCTGACTCAGAGCTGGAAGAACTCAACAAGATAGATGGGCAGACTTAGGTTGTCTTGGGCCTTGAACTTATACAAAGTTTGGACGCTCTTTAGGTAAAAGAATACAAAATTAGATACAAATGAGATTTTGTCACAAATCTTTAATGTAGATCAATTTAAGTCACAAAAGAGATAATTCACTCCTTTAAAAATATCTTCACCTAATAAAAATCACTCATACTTCTGAAATAATTCCAGATCTCATACATTAAGTTGCAAT
This sequence comes from Plecturocebus donacophilus, assembly GCA_004027715.1. Lineage (NCBI taxonomy): Eukaryota > Metazoa > Chordata > Mammalia > Primates > Pitheciidae > Plecturocebus > Plecturocebus donacophilus. The sequence continues at coordinate 18,194 of PVKP010009982.1, read as the reverse complement.
CGAAAGCTGTGAATCATATTATAATATAACGAGCATGGCTTTGTGGAAAGAGGCATAGCTTCCCTCTTCCCCCAGTAGTTTTATATATTTGAGATCAAAAGCCTTCTTGCTGAGAAAAAGAGAAAAGGGCTAATAAATGCAAGAGTGCATATGTACCTGCAACAGCAGTTCGGTATGGGGAGTTCTCAAGGACAGCCAGGACGTAAGCCATGGCAGGAAATCAGGAGGAAGCCAGGAGTTCATCACATTAACCTTATACATCACCTGGGCAAGTCACTCATTAAGAAAACAACCTGCCTCTCTTGGCCTGGGAATCCCTCCTGAGTGCTTCTAGGCTGTGAGTGTCAAATTGTTCTTTAGAGATGCTGAGCAGAAGAGGATTTTCCATTCATCTTTTGGCCTTCCCTTCTCCCTCTCTCAATGAGGACTTGTGCTGCCTCCTGCCGGAGTGCTGTAGGGAAGATTAATTAGCTAATATTGGTTAAGGACCTTTGATGATGGCTGCTAAGTGTTTGCACCGTGTAATTGCCATTTTTTTGAAGGAAATGCCCATATAGTTACTAATTAGGCATTGTTGAAGCACCTCATGCCCTATTATTTTACAGTTGTCTTGTAATTAACTGGCATCAGTACCATTTCAAATGACATTTATTGCCCATTTCCCTGGTTTAATTTTGGGAAATTTTATGAGAAGCCTGGGCATTGTTTCTTATTCACCGCAACTTGAATAATTAACAAGGTAAATATGGCTTTGGGTGGTGATATTGTCAACAACGAGAGTTCTTTAGAGATTTTAATTAAGAAGACTACTGCTGTACTTTATGTGAAAGTTTATTATGGTGCCTAAGCACTCTAAGTGATCCTTCATTGTGGACTGTGGCTCATATCTGAGTGTTTGTGTTCGTGTGTGTGTGTGTGTGTGTGTGCACGTGCGTTTGTGTGAATGTGTAATTTTTATGACAAATGGTGTAATATGAGATATGAGAACAACAGCAAAGTCCTCCTTTGGCTTGCCCTTCTCAAAGGCACAAACTGGAGAAGCTAATTAATTTTTTTTTTGCCATTTTCTTACTATAACCTAGAGACTTGAATTAGCTCAAATCAAACATCACTTGTTAAATGTCTATTATAGTATCAGTTATTGGACTAGATGTGTTTTATGATTTCTTTAATCTTTACAACAAGTCAATGAGGTCTCTCACGATGACAAAGTGAAGATTCAGAGAGGTTAAGTAAGATGTCCAGAGCCACAAAGGTAATAATAGATGAAGATGGAGGTCAAATTCAAGTCAGTCACACTCTGAAGCCTGGGCCCTTTTCACTCTATCTCTCAAGCAAAATTACAGAGCTTTCTACTTGGAAATGAGTCTTGGTCACTCCAAAAGCCAAGTCGTGCCTTCTCCAGGAAGTCTTGAAAGATCATGTATGTAAGTGCATCCTCTCACCTGTACACTGATTTTACTTTCTGATGCTTATCATATTTGACTTTTATTTAAGCTGTGTGCCAGTGGGAAGGAAAATATCATGTGATACTTAGAAAAGCATGGACTTCGGAGACAACTGAAATGTATTTCTTATTTGGCCTCTTCCTATACAAGTCAGTTTGGACAAAATTCAGCACAGCTTAAGCTTCATGTTGTTGATGTGAAGATGAAAGAAGAGCACATATGGAAAGTTCTCAGAATGTGTTGTGGTATATGGAAAGCACACAATACATGGTGGCTGGCTGGATGGATAAAAACAAAATAAGTGAAGGAATGAATGGCAGTGACCTTTGCTCATCTGTAGGCTCACCTCTCCAAGATTGCACTCTGTGTCAGTTCAAAATGTAATTTTAAAAATATAAAAATGAATCTCATAAAGACTTGAGAAAGACAAGTATATCTGACTGAGTTCCAGGCTGCCCCACTGTAGTAGAAAAACCTGACTAGATCACACTGATCATAATGCTGTATACAACTTTTTAAAAATATTTGCCATGAAGACTAGAATATGTTGATTATTAACGGGCTGAAATATATGCATCTATTGTGTTGTGACTTCTTCCAACCTATTTCATTAATGAAGTAGAACGATGGAGACCAACAGGAGACCTGGACTTGAAATCACAGGATTCTTATCAGAATTTCAATTCCAATTCCACCACGTGTCATTATCTATGTGATTTCTATACTCAGTAAGCAGTGAATTTCACAGAACTACCAGGACTCCAGGAAGCTGACTCTGAATTTGAAATTTATCTGTGTAAAGTTTATTGGGGGTGTTTTCGGGAGCAGCACCTGTCAGGGGGTCAGAGAAGCAGGGTTGGGTCATAGTGGTTGCAGGTGACTTCCCAGGCATTTCTGGAGTTGGAGTAACTCTTCAGAGCTGAATTGAAGAAAGAATGCCAAGACTTTGAAGCCTTGTAGACTGTCCTCAGGACAAGGGTGTAGCATTAGACAAAGCAGCTCTTTTTGGCCAAGAGAGGACATTTCCTGAGAAGAAACTTGGCTGTGAGATGTCAACAACCCACACTCCCAGCAGCCATGGGCAGGAGTTTCTTAGTTCTGGAATCTGAGTGGAGCACTACAGCATCCACTACAGTGGTGAAAGAAGGTTTTGAACTCAGGAAACATGATCCCTTATGGCTTCATTATAATTTCTTTTTTTGCAACTCAATGACTATTATCATTTTCACTTTGCAGGTGAAAATATAGAACCTCAGAGCTAAGTAACTTGCCTGACTAACATGCCAAGCGATTGTAGGTCCCATAATATACCACTAAAGCCCTTGTGCATTCCCTAGGACCATGTATCTGTCTACTTTGATAGCAAATGAAAAGTCACTCAATAGATTGTTAAATTGTTCAACATTGAATAGTTTGATAAATCTTAGAAGATGCAAGGCGATTATGTGTGTATGTGCTTGCATGCAATGTTTTAGAACAGGCAGATAGATATTAGCTGTTTCCCCCTGGATGGTGGAATCGCTCAGGACTTCAGGGGAGTAGCAGCAGAAAGCCATTATAACACACTTCATATCAAGCAGATTTTGTGAGACAAGTAATTGCTTGTAAACATAACACCATGCAATAAAACCTGATGTATATTTTTTGGACTTCACAAGATAATTCCATATTATTTCTGCAAGTATTTTTTGTGTAACTCTGATGTTATGATGTACTCACTAGGGATATGGAGGTAAATGGAGCTTACAGATTGGTGACAGTGTTGTGCTGGATTTGGACTTCAATATTGCAAGAGATTTCTACAGATACGGTCACCCAGAGAATATTATAAACAGACTGAGAATAGTCTTAAAACCCAGCCCACTCCATCATCCCAAATCTGAGGTAAAAGGAAAGGAAATAGGGAGAGGATTTACTGAAAGCAATAACTTATTTGCTCCAGCCTGGAAAATGTCCTACAATCTATGGAGCTGTACTAATGTGTGAATGGACCTCAATGACAATGTAAGTCCCTGCTGAGTTAGTTGGCATAATAATCATCAGCCTACCCACTCATAGGATGCCAGCTTCTGGGCCACAGGAGCTCATGGAGGCACATAGCACCATGAGACTTGTCTTCATAACAGGACTGGTCCAGGCATCCACTTTTTCCTCCTCATTGACCCCATCTGCTGTGGGAAGTTAGGGCTTCACTCTAACCATCTCCATTTTCTTAATATTTGCTCTCATCAGCCTGGGCCTCAGGATGTGTGTGTCTATCTAAAGGCACAAGCGGTTCTCCTAGGCCTCTCCCATCTAAAATGTGAGAGCAGTCCAGCAGGACACTGGATTTGCAAGTAGAATGACGTGGACGTGAGTCATGCATGATTCCATCACTTTGCAACCAGTAGGCTACTCAGCTTCTCTGGGCTCTGATTTCTTCATCTGCAAAATAAGGTTGGATGAGGGATAATAATCTTTCACAATTGTGGTGAGCAAATGAGAATCGTTGTGTTTTTTAGAAGGAATTATATAAAAGTTCCATAAAAATAATGATGCTGAGCTGGACGGGTGTGCAGATGCATTTAGCTTGGGAAGAAGATCAGCCTTTACTTGGAGGAAAAGGCAGAATCACAGCTGTTGATTTTGTTTTAAAATGAATACAAGATACTTTTGTAAGCCAGGCTGACAAATAAGTCGACCCCACTCCTCAGGTGCTACATCCTGTTCCCCATGTTTAAATTCAATAAAGGTCAGAGCAAATAGTCACCCACTGCAGTTCCAGAAACCTGTTTCCTCCTATCCACTGCACATCTCAACCCATCCCTTTAGAATAACATAGTCAGATGCAACTAGCCCCAGACTATTCAATTACTCAACAGGTTTCCATATGTCATGAAGCATCGTACTTGTGCGACCACAAGGGTGCTGCACACACAAAATGGTCATGTCCTCTGCTTTGCACTTTCAGCAAATAAGACTAGAAGTCAAGTTGTCATGATAGTCTTGATTTGACGTATCTAATTCCAGTAATTTAGAGCTTTCCTCGGATCTGAAAATGCTCAGGATTCATCACTGAGTGTCTATTTTGATTTCCCTGGAGGTTGAGAAGGAGATGCTTTTCTAGGTTTCTGAGAAAACGCATCCTTTTCAGACCTTCACTTCCTTGCACAAGCTATTCTTTTTGCTATCAATATGTTTACTTCTTATCTTAGTTGGCAAATTCAGAACACAAGCTTCAAATTAGCCTCAGGTGGAACTCACCTGTGGTTTTCCTGAAGTTTGCAAAAGCAGAGAGAGTCACAACCGTGTCCTTTGTTCAAAACCCTTCTAAGTACATCAGTTCCAATTTCCAATTCTGCATTACTTGTTTAAATATCTTCCTTTCCTGTAGACTGTGAAGTCCTTGAAGAATGGCACTGTATTTTGTTCACATTTTTGATTCAGAACACTTAGCATGGAATGATCCTGAAATTGTAAATTAAATAGACGAATAAATATACAAATAGACATTGTTTTCAAATGTTTATTTTCAATGGAAATATTTAACTCATTGTCTTTTGGTGAGGTGACTAATTTTTTGAACACCATGCAAACTTACGCTGGCTATTTTTCAAGGAATAAAACATGGAAAATTATACCAGAAAGATGACATTTCTTCAGTTTATCCTTTCTCCATTGTGGGTAAGTTTATGATTTTTTAAAATTTCTGCTTTAGCTATGGGCTGCTATAACCTGCATAATTATTTAGTGGACTAGCAGACTTATTTAATGATAAGCTCTGTCTGATATGCAGGATGATGTCTTAGAACTGTCACAGCTGAGTTGGGAGAAAGATATAGCTCAAGATGAATGGTTGAATTCAGATTAAATTGTCACTCTTTGGGCATCTACTAAAGATTGGCTATGGTGCTGAAAACATCACCTACATTATCTTAGTAATCAATTCACACTGGCACTCCCGTTGTGCAGGTGTAAAAAGGAAGGCTCATAGAAGTGATTTAATTTGTTAGAGATGACCCAGCTATTAAGCACATGCTGAGTCCAGGTATCTAGTTTCACACAGACTGGAAATGGGCTGGGATTCAGAGAGGACAAGGGAGTACTTAGCCAGTGGATGTGTCTCCAAGACAGCCAAGTCCTTGCCAACCCTGAGGTTCTGTGATCTGTGTGGCTTGGTGAGGACCTCTACTGGCTGAACTTCCTGGGCTGGTGAAATGCAGTGAGGTCGGAGATGGGGAGGAAGAAGGGCAAAGGATCTGAGTTTGAGTATTAGTCTAGTCACTTATTGGATACACTGGGTGTTTCTTGCTTCAAGCCACTGCTCTGCCTATGTCCTTCCATGGCTCCCCAGTGCTCTTTGCACAGAGATCATGACTCTGTCAGTTGCTACATGGCCTGCCTCTCCTTGCCACTCCAGCCTCAACTCATTCCCTACCCTGCTCCCTGCCTTGGGGCTGGCCGTACCAGGGGGCTTCAGAGCCTGCTCTCTTTTGCGTTTGCAAGTGCCATTTATTCCACCTAGAATTATCTTCTTATCTTTCTTGTGCCACCTTAAAAAAAAAAGCCCTTTCAGCTTTCAGCTCTCCACCCAAGCACCTGTTTCTCAAGGCAAGCCCTTCTGCTGCTCCAGGGCCAGCTCAGCTTCCTTTGTGAGTCCCTGATATTGACCTGTCTTCCTTTCCTTCAGAGCACCTCACTTGCTTTGCAGGTAGCATTCACTAATGGATTAGGTGATTAATACTGGTCTTTTCTTTTAGACTGGAATCTCCATAAGAGCAGAAGCAGCTCAGCATGGCCCGCACAGATCAAGTTATCTACTCTCTAAACATTCACTTGCCCTCTCTGAATCTCAGATAGTCTCCACTCTGTATGAAACTAGACTATGGTAGTTGGAAAATCAAACTTTGTGATTCACTTTTAAAAAAACTATCAGAGTACAAACTCAGTTCATATCTACAAACTCTAATGGGTCAAATGACTACTAGCAAATGAATGGAGAAGGAAGGCGTAGACACAGCTGGTCTTATCATTGCTTAGTTGTCTGCAAGGCTTGAGCTTCAGAGTGCTTGCTATTTTGCAGGTTTTTGACCTCTGGAGAATTCCAGGGCTTGTCTGCCTATCTAATTAGGAGCCCATTTTCATAGTAAAATCAATTCTTCCTGTAGTATGGGGTTGAGGGATTGGTAAAAGCATTGACTTTGGAACCACACTGCCTAGAGTCTACCACTTAGCTCTGTGAATTTAAGTGACTTACTTAACCTGTCTCTGACTTAGTTTTGCTATCTGTAAAGTGGGGGCTATCACAATATTTATGTTGTACGGTTGCTGTGAAGATTAAATAATTCATATTTATTTTATAAAGTGTTTACAATAGTTCCTGACATATAGTGCATGTTATATAAGTAATTTCTATTATTTTTATTTCTTTAGGAGATAGGACATGCTATGTCTTTTCAACTGTCAGTGCCTATAACCACTTCCTTCCTAGGCATCCTCCCATTTCCCCAGTAGCTGTAGCTGTTTCTGCCTCCCTTTTGAGTTGCTAAAATTTGAGTGTGTCTTACTCTTCATCTGAATTGTCTTATGGCAATATTGGTTATTTTTCCCCTCCGTGTTTTCTGTTGCAAAGGCTTAGTTCTCCACCAGTGGGAAGTAGTCCTATTGTCTCAATTATGCTTAGGCTCTGCCCCACAAAAACTTGACTCACCAGATGCAATCAGGCAACAGGAACTTATGCTGGGGGGGTAACAGGGCTTGAGAAAGGCAGCTTTTGCTGGCGTGAGTCAACACAGCTCAGCTCCCCTGTGCTAAGTGGAGCTGCAAGTTCCACTGTGAGTCTGTGTGCTCACTCACTCTCCCCTGGCTCACTTCTCAGTGGGCTCCCTGGCTTGCAAGCTGGCACTATACAAACAGGAATGCTGAGGAAATGCCTTTCCAAGATGGGCTGCTGGGGAATTTAAACACAGAACTAGTTATTAAGATTCTCTAATGGCATAAGAGAGTTGAGGCTAAAATCTGAGCTGGCTATTAAACACAGAACTAGTTATTAAGGTTCTCTACTGGCATAAGAGAGTTGAGACTAGATCTGAGCTGGCTAAGGCAGAGAATGAATGGTGTCTGGTATGAAGAACAGAATTCAGGTTGTACCAAGTAAGACGTCAGTGACCTTAGGGAAAGTCCCTTCCTCTCTGTGGCCCTCCCCATGTGTTAGGGAAAAAGTTCATTCATCCATTCAACACATATTTATTGAGCTTCTACTATGTTCTAGGCACTGCTGGACAGATGAACTTTCAGATGTATTACATTGAAATCACTTTGTGAAATATGTGAGTGAAAGCTCAAATATGGTGAACTCAGGGACAGGAGCAGATGGGCTGTATTATCTTAATCTGTGTAATTAACACATGGCAGAAAGCGTGGTGCATAATAGGAGCTCTGGAAATATTTGGTGTTCTTTAAAAAATTCTACTCTTGGTTTTCTTACTTTCTAAAACGTTTGTGTACTATTTTATTGATGTAGTTTCTCATATTGATTATTTTCTTCCTTCTATTTACTTTGGGTTTACGTTGCTCTTCTTTTTCCAGCCTTTGAAGGTGCCAACATGAACCACTCTTTCTTAGAGTTTTATTTTTATAAAGTTGTAAAATTTCCCCCAGCACTACCTTAGTTGTGAATAATTTTTTTTATTTGCTGTGTTTTTATTATGATTGTTTCAAATATTTTAATGTCCTTTGTGATTTCTTTTTCAACCTATGTGGTATTTGAAAGTATGTTGTTTGATTTCCAAATATTTGCATTTCTTGTTTTTAGCTATTGAATTCTAATGTATTTCCTTTGTACTTGGAAACGCAGTTGGTAAGCACTGTGGTATTTCCTGTGAGCTCTAGAAGAGACTGGTTCTGTGTGTGTACAGGCCAGCTCTGGGCCAAGGATCCACTGAGGTTTCTCCATACGGTGTTCTGAGGACTCTTGTCTGAATAGTGCCCTTCTCTTTGCTAATCTGCCCTGCAAATTCCAGTTGCATTTGCAGCCCTCAACTTTAATCTCTGCCACCCCAGCTCAGCAACACTGCTGTGCTTTCCTTTGGCTCCATCTCCTTGTGACATGCAGATCCCTGAAAGTTCCCCATGGCAGAAAGTTGAGAAAACATTGAGCTCACCACATGTGTTTGGTTTTTTGCTAGCATTACAGTTCTCCTCCAAAAACTGTTTTCACCTGCTTTGTTCCATTTTATAGTTGTTTACCTTTGTGAAGGAAGGGCTAACAGTCCAGGTAACACCCACACTCCGTTGCAGCCAAACCCCAAGTATTACTTTATAATTTAATCTTATTTAAGTTGCAAATATTGACCTAACAAGGTGAGTTCTGGAAGTTTAGGTTTTAAAAATGCATGTTTTTAAATTTTCAGAATGTGCTTATTTTATTTTTACCAGGGCCATCTTTATAGGTTTTTAATTTAAATTTTCTTTGCATTTCTGATTGTGATTTATGTTTATGAATTTTGAAGAAAAAATATTAAATCATCTTTTTCGCAATTTGTGAGCTTCCATCATTTTGAGCAACTAAGTTGTACCTGCAATTGCTATATAAAACCTCTTTCTAACAATATCTGAACAGTGCTTTTTACTTGATGCTTTTTGAAGATAACATAAAGAACTAGTTATGAATGACTAATTTCATACATAAGATCAAATGTGAATGACTTACTAACTGGTTTACTTAAGCACAATGTTATCATCTCACAGTACAAATGATATCCTGATAAATCTATAACAGGTTGATATCTCCCATCTCTGCCCTTTCAGGTGACAGTGAAGTCCTATAGTAATGTGTTCTCTTTAGTAATATTAGTAATATAATAATATTTTTAGTAATATTGCTCTCTTGTGCTTGCTTAGATGCTCTTACTAATTCGTGTATGATTTTACACATTTTGCTGAATCTCTTCTGTGATTCATGCTTGTCCATGCTGGAGGTGCCAAATAATTCTGTTTCAGATAAGTCACTACCTTGTATCTGTGTGGAAAGTGTAACTCTCGAGACTTCTCAAATTCTTTGTAATTCCCTATAGAACACCAATTACAAACAGCTTTTATTTATTGCACTTTTTAAAAAGTTATTCATATTTCTATTGCCTACTGCATTCATCCATAAAAATGCTGAAATTTGAAGGATTTTCTTTCCCTCCTTCAAAGTATACTCTGCAAAATTACTTTGCTTAGGTTCTTTGTTATCTGAGAATGGCTTCTCTCTATAGCAAGGAGAGGAGTTTAGGCTGCTTGGGTTTGGATTAAAAAAATAATACAAGTTTATTATCTAAAAAAGCTTGTTTCACTTGGTCAAAAGTTATTGATGCTATACTTAATTCCTGTGTCATAGTGTAAAATAATTCCTAGAGGTAATCATCTTAGGTTTTGCCTTTACTTATTTAATGCTCATTTAAGATGGTAAAAATGAGTTTAGTAATATTTATTCTGGATATTTGAAAGCTTTTCTTTTTCTTACTTATAGATTCTTTCATATATTTCAAATAGATAAGAAATTATTTATAGCACAGTGAATTCTGGTAGATGAGGTATGATTCTACTACTCACTTGTATTGATTCATCTGGCACATAGAATTTAAAATAATAAATGCTACTATTTTAGAGAAAAGAATCATGCTTCATACTCTGGAGGATACAAAATAAATTTCTGATGCTCAAGTTGCTCAAAACATAGATAAAGCTCGGGCAAAGTTACATGCAAAATTAAATGACAACTCAAATTTTTTAATGGAAAAAATTAAGGAAATTGTGTAAAAAATAAATGGTTGGGCAAGTAGTGTGGACAGTTCATAGAAGAAACTGAGGATTGGAGTGGCTAAAAAAACTTTTTATAGAGACTGTGTTGTCAATTGTATAACCTTTATATACTTATTATAGCCTTAAAAAAATAAACCCTTGCTGTTTAAACCCTATAATTGTGTTTATATGCAAAGGTTTAGAAGGCTCTTTGGTCTTTGAAATACAACAGGCTATGCTGTCTAAGTTGTAAATATTGACATCATAAGGTGGGTTCTGGAAGTTTAGTTACTATCATCTCTCCATCCTATTTAATTCATAACATCTAATTCCTCTACTCTCCTTGTTCCCACAGAGAGCCTCATGTGCTTTCTAGAGCCCCAACTTTCTACTTTTATTGTAGCCTTCTCAATCGCAAGGCTGTCCAAAGTTCCCCTGAGGCCAACTATGGGATCAGCTCCATATTCTAATTCCAAACAAGCTTATAGGCCACCATGGACTTCTAGGCTCCTGCCACCCATGACCCTGAACTGAAATAATTGGCTAATTATTTGTTTTGCTAATCTTTCATATATATATATGATTTTTGTATACATGAAAGATTATATGATTTTATATATATAAATAATATATATATATGAGAGAGAGAGAGTGCTCACATTTGTTTGAATATTTACTATTAGAAGTGCTTTGGTGGTCTTTATTTAGGAGTTTGGTGATGTTTCTGTGACCAAAAATATACTGTAGGAACTTGTTTGTATCAATTAACCTATTTAACCTATTTTGTTGCAAATCCTTTCACTTAAAGTCACAGTTTCCAAGAACCTGTATATGACATTGAGGACTTGCTGTATTTTCAATTCATCTTCTGGTTTCATCTACATTATTACTCCATCGAGTAGATATAGTAATTTGTATTTCTATTTCATACATGAGACTCATATATTGAATAGGGGAACGTGTAACCTGAGACTTCTGACTTGGATTCTAAGGCTCTTTCTTTCACCCTCTACCTCATTTTGAGGTGTAAAAATTGGAAAACAAGACAAAGAGGATATGAAAGATAGTGTAAGGCTTTTCTAACATTAAAAAAGAGAGATTGAAACAAAACATTTATTTTTCGATGTGAAGGAAGTTTGTGTGTTTTTTTGTTTTGTTTTGTTTCCCCATGGTTTTGAGTTTTCTAACTTTCTTGCTTTCCCTCCTGGGCTAAAAATCCCATACATTTCCTTCAACTGATTTCCAGCTCAATTATGCAAACTCAAGAGACTTGTGTAGCTTGAATGTATTTGAAGATAACCCTTAATTAGCGATGCTTGGGTGAAATCCTCAGGCATTGGTATCTCATTCATTTTACTGGGGCTCTGGTATTTTACTTAAAGGATCAGCAGTGTGTAATAACAAGGTGAATTATGTGGTCATGACCTGAAACTCATTATGATCATCATAAAACTTTTGATTCTTTCCCCTCCCTTTGCCAAAGTCCTTGGAATAGAGGAATAACTTAGAATGTAAAACCCCTGTGCCCCTAGATCTTTTTGACACAAATTCACTCCACAAATATTACCTATGCATGATCATGAATAAATGATATTTCTTTTTTTCTGTCTAAGATGTGGCTATAAGGCACTTTGTTCACTAAAGTGAGACATGGGTGACTGGAGGTGTCAGAAACAGGAATGGTATCTGCCCAAGGAAGGAGGGAAAGCTGGGGTGTACAGATGCCTGGTATACCTGGGATCTGATTGGAAAGGGCTAAACAGGTGGCTGGTACAGCTGGGATCTGAGTTCAACAGAAATGCACAGGAATCTACTCAGAGAAACTTTTTGATTGAAAATCCTGTGGGTTAACAGCATCAGGGAAAACTGTCCACAAGTCACGAGGCCCCAGTTTCTGAGCTGAGTTGCAGGGTAGAGAGGAAAAGAAATTAGGAAGAACTAAGAAAAACAGGACAGTTTTACAGGAGTTAGATGATTAAAACAAGAATAGAAAACAAGCTCAAGGAACATGTCAGAGATTCAGTTAACGGGTGGAGAATGAGATCCTGGCAGAGCCAGTAGCAAACATTTCTTTAGTCTATATTTTTATATATTAGACAAAACCTGCTCTTATCACGTCACAGGTAAGAGTAAGTTTATCCATTAAATTCACAAAGGCTTTTTGAGTTCTTAACCATGTTTGTAGTCAGTGATGGAAATTCAGTAGATGAAACAGAAAGGCATCCTGCTGTCATGCAGTTTATATCCTAATGGAGGGAGACAGACAATAAACATAATAAATGGATGAAGTTAAATAGAGATGACATTTAGTATGTTAAAGGTAATGTGCAATGTGAAAAACTGGTGTAGGGCAAAGAGTATGGAGAGTGCTAGGTGTTCAATCAAAATCAATGCAGACTTGGGTAAATGGAAACTTAAACAGATATTTCACCAGGGAGAATGCATCCATCTCAGAAATCTCAAGTGTCTCAAAATCAAACAGAAGGGGACAAATCTTTTGGAGAGAGGGAGAGGTAAAACTGGCAGGGAAGTTTGTAGGGGCAGAAGGCAGGAGGGCAGGGTGAGCAGGTGTCAAAATCAGATTGCTTCAGCAGATAAACTTTTTTTGTCTGATCAGCTGATTCTTAGAATGAGTGTTGAGGAGGATATTCTGCACCTGAGGTGCTTAGTGCTTATTTAAACTTGAGGGGAAGTCAAAATGTAGGGGCCTGTAGGGAAGAGAGAAGTCTGGCTGAAGTCTGGTCAAGCCAAAGTTCATGGGCAATTGTGAGCCCTTGGTCACCAAGGAGTGTTTATGTGTCATGTTCAGTAGAGTGGTCCAGGAAGAGCTCATTGAGAAGGTGACATAATAGCAGAGTTGAAGTAAGTGAGAGAGCAAAGACTGGAAAAGTGTGAGGAAACAAAACATGCTGATATCAAGAGAAATGCATTCTAGGCAGAGGGAAGGCCCAGTGCGGGGACTGAGGTGGGAGCACAGCTGTTGTGTTTGAAAAATAGGATAATGGATTGTATTTTCCAAAGACTTCCTCAATAATATCTTCTGTCCCATATGCTCCTTTGCAATGTGGCTTTGATATGTTCCCATGAGCAAGCGGAATTTATAACTCCGTGACCTCAAATCCTGGCAAGTCTGGTAACTGCTTTAACCAATAGAACATGGTAGAAGTGTTGATGGGCCAGTTCCAGGCATATTCTTTAACTGGCTTTTCAAATTCTACTTCCTGCTTCCTCCAACACTTGCTCTTGGGATTCTGACCCTCAGAACACCAAACGCCATAGCTACTATTCTATGAGAAACCCAAGGCATGAGGAAAGGCCATGGCCAGAGGCATATAGGTGCTTGGTCCACAATCCCAGCTCAGCTCTCGGCATCAACTGTCAGTCATGGGAGTGAGCCAGCTACTGTGGACGTCAGCCCAGGGATCCTTCAGATGACTTCAGACTCAGCTGACATTGGTCTGTAACCACACAAGAAACCTCAAAGCACAAATGCTCAGTTGAAGTTAGTCAATTCACAGAACCAATAGAGAATATAACAAATTGTTTTAAGCGACTTAATTCTGAGGTGGCTTGTTATGGAGCAATAGATGACTAAAAAATAAAAAGGAGAACATTGTAGCTAGAGAAATGAGACCAAGGGGGAAATTAGAAGGACATGAAGTCAGAGAGAACTTGCGAAGTCCAATAGGATATTTTCTTGTAACAACTTTGAGTTTTGCTTTGAGTGGAAGAGACCTGTAGTGGGGTTTTGAAAGAGGAGTGATATGATCTGACTTCCATTCTAAAAGGACCCCTCTGGCTACCATGTAGGAAATAATCTGTAGATACTGTAGTAACAATTTAGGTAAACAATGGTTATGTCTCAGGTTGGATAGGTAGAGGGATGGGAGGTGAGAAGGTGTTGCTGTCTGTAAATATTTTGAAAGTAGAGCACAACAGTGTTTCCTCATAGATTGAGATGTAAGAGAATGAGATTGCCAATAATGTTTGAGATACTAGAAAAGGATGTTTCCATTTTGAACTCAGATGGAGAATACTGCTGAAGGGCAGGCTCAAGGAGAAACACTGGGGGTATGTTAATTAGAAATAGCTTTGGCCAACTCAGTGGAAATGTCAAGTAGGCACTAGGACACCATAGCTTTGGAGTTGGTGAAGGTATCAAGGTTGAAGATGTAAATACAGGAGTCAGCAAAAGGTCATGAACTAATGAGGTCGCCCAGGGAGTGAATGTTGGTAAGAGACAAGAAGAGGACCAACGGACCCCTATACATTGCAGATAAAGCAACTGGGAGAAGACAAAAAGTTAGCAAATCAGACTGAGAAGGAACAGTCAGTGACATAAGAGGAAAACCAAGAGAAGGAATATGTGAGAAATCTAGTGAAGAAAACATTTCTAGTAGAAAAAAGTTATCAGCTGGATCAAAAGCATTTAGGTCAAGTAAGAAGCGAACGGAGAATTGACCTCTGTCTATATTCAGCAATGTGTAGTCTTAGCAGAATCATCTAATTCCCTCTTTCTGTTTCTCCTCATACACAACACAATATTTATTGAGCATTTACTATATGTCAGGTACTTCCCAGGCCTTGGGGACAGTAAACCAAATAAAATGTTCCCTCCAGTAGTTTACAATCATTAAATCGATTAAACAGTATTTACTGCACAGTTACTACATTTAAGACACTGCACTAAATACTATGAGAGATATAAATGTGGTGTAAGACACGTGTTTAACCTAATTGGAAACTTTAGACAGAAACACACAGTCTTGCAAATTGCAGTACAAGCAAAGCCTACAAGAAATGTCAAAATGAAGTATAAAGTTTCAATAAATGGTAGCATATCAGACTAAATGCTCTGTGATGAAAGGATAAGTAGTGTAAATTGAAAAAATGTAGAAAACGCTTCATGAAAGCACACAAATAAAAAAAAGTGCAGGGTTGGGTAGCCTATGACATAGACATTGGTGGTCAATAAATGGGCAAATTCAGGGATACTGGAAAATGAATATAAAAAAGTAAATGCAACAACATGGGGGAACCTGAAGGACATTTTGCTAAGTGAAATAAACCAGTCACAGAAGGAGAGACACGGTATGATTGAACTTACATGAACATCTAAAATAATCACATAGAAGCAGAGAGTCTAAAGGTGGTTTCCAGGGGCTGGGAGGAGGAGGAAATGGGAATTTACTGTACAATGTGCATGAAGATTCAATTATGCAAGAAAAATATGTTCTAGAGATTGGCTGTACAACATTGTATCTGTGTTAATGATATTGTACATTTACAAATTTGTTAAAAGGATAGGTCTTATGGTAAATGTTCTTACTGCCATAAAAACAATAAAAAGTTAATAATTATGCATTTCTTAAAAAGTAAGTGGACATACAGGCTGGGCGTGGTGGCTCACGCCTGTAATCTCAGCACTTTGGGAGGCCAAGGTGGGCGAATCACCTGAGGTCTGGAGTTCAAAAA
Source organism: Plecturocebus donacophilus (assembly GCA_004027715.1). Taxonomy (NCBI): domain Eukaryota; kingdom Metazoa; phylum Chordata; class Mammalia; order Primates; family Pitheciidae; genus Plecturocebus; species Plecturocebus donacophilus. The sequence continues at coordinate 2,505 of PVKP010009982.1, read as the reverse complement.
GTAAGTGGACATATATCAAGAATGGATGAGGCCACTTGTATGACTTTGGAATTTGGCCTTTTCTGTGCTATGGCGAGGGTGGAGTTTGGGGTATGAAGAAGTTTTAGGCCATTGGATGTATCAGAAGGTTTCTATTTTAGGATAATTCAGTCTAGTGGTGGAAGTTAGGATGGAGTGTGGTTGGGGGATGAGAGGACTCAGAAATAATACCACTGACATGGATTGCTACTTAGAATAATATAGGTATTTTAAAACCTTTTCAAACTCATGTAGGCTTTCCCTCTCCACTGATGTGTGTTCTTGTACATTTAGGGTGGGGTATGTGTGTGTTTTAAAAACATCTGTTTCTTAATGCATTAATTTGTAGGTACTCAGTTTTTGCTGCCAAAAATGGAATTCATTCATTTCACATTCTAGCTGTCACTAGTTCTTAAGAATTTAATTGCAATGGTTGGAGTTTTCTTAGATTCTATAACAAAAAGAGTTTAATTTGTTGTAGGAATTAATTTTCTTCTATTATCTAGTGCCATACTTTTATCATCCACAAACATTGATAATTCAGTATCTTCTGTTCTAATTCTTATCTCTCTCTCTCTCTCTATCTCTCTGTCTCTTTTTAAATATAATGCTCTAAGCATGGTGCCAGCACTTATATCTCAAAAAATAATTGTTCATTATTATCTTCCCTATCCCTTTTTTAGATATTTGAAAAAATTGTTTAGTAAATATGTCAGAGTTAGGTACTTTTATTTTTCAGTAATTGTTTACTTTTTATGTTGTTTTAAATCTCTTTTTCTAGTGCTATAGCCTAGAAATACCTCTCTCTCTACATTCTCTTTCATATAAAAACATTTACAGAACACTTACTATATAGGTAACTGAAAATGAACAGGACCTGTCCTCCATCCCCCTGAAGGTCTCAGGAGATTTGGACACTGGTTTAAATAATTGAAGACCAAATAAAATAACAAATGTTATATAAGTACAAGGAGATTGCTGTTTTTTTTTTAATTTTTTAATCCCAAATTTTATTAATTAACCTATTTCTCAGCGTACAGGAGCACCCAGGCACATAAAGCAAGTTCTTAGTGACCCACAAAGACACTGAGACTCCCACACAATAATAGTGGGAGACTTTAACACTCCACTGTCAATGTTAGATCAATGAGACAGAAAATTAACAAGGATATCCAGGACTCAAACTCAGATCTGGACCAAGCAAACCTAATAGACATCTACAGAACTCTCCACCCCAAATCCACAGAATATACATTCTTATCAGCACTGCATTGCACCTACTTTAAAATTGACCACATAATTGGAAGTAAATCACTCCTCAGCAAATGCAAAAGAATGGAAATCATAACAAACAGTCTCTCAGACCACAGGGCAATCAAATTAGAACTCAGAATTCAGAAACTAATGCAGAACCACACAGCTTCATGGAAACTGAACAACTGGCTCCTGAAGGTCGACTGGATAAACAATGAAATAAAGGCAGAAATAAAGATATTCTTTGAAACCAGTGAGAACGAAGACACAGCGTACCAGAATCTCTGGGACACATTTAAAGCAGTGTCTAGAGGGAAATTTATAGCAATAAGTGCCCATATGAGAAGCAAGGAAAGATTGAAAATTGACGCCCTATCATCAAGATTGAAAGAGCTAGAGGAGCAAGATCAAAGAATTTCAAAAGCTAGCAGAAGATAAGAAATAACTAAGATCAAAGCAGAACTGAAGGAGATAGAGACACAAAAAACCCTTAAAAAAATCAATAAATCTAGGAGCTGGTTTTTTGAAAAGATCAACAAAATAGACAGAACGCTAGCCAGATTAATAAAAAGAAAAGGGAAAAGAATCAGATGCAATAAAAAATGATAAAGGGGATATCACCACTGATTCCACAGAAATACAAACTACAATCAGAGATTACTATAAACAACTTTATGCACATAAACCAGTAAACCTGGAAGAAATGGATAAATTCCTGGACACTTGCACCCTCCCAAGCCTAAACCAGGAAGAAATCGAAACCCTGAATAGATCAATAACAAGGGCTGAAGTTGAGGCAGCAATTAATAGCCTACCAACCAAAAAACGTCCAGGTTCAGACAGGTTGAGAGCTGAATTCTACCAGACGTACAAAGAGGAGCTGGTACTACTCCTTCTGAAACTATTCCAAACAATACAAAAAGAGGGAATCCTTCCCAAATCATTTTATGAGACCAGCATCATCCTGATACCAAAACCTGGCAGAGACTCAACCAAAAAAGAAAACTGCAGGCCAATATCCATGATGAACATAGATGCAAAAATCTTCATTAAAATACTGGTAAACTGATTGCAACAGCACATCAAAAAGCTTATCCATCACGATCAAGTAGGCTTCATCCTGGGGATGCAAGGCTGGTTCAACATATGCAAGTCTATAAACGTAATCCACCACATAAACAGAACCAAAGGCAAAAACCACATGATTATCTCAATAGATGCAGAGAAAGCCTT